>OZ025250.1:39361645-39424610 GCA_964019135.1 Arenicola marina
CAAGTGAAAGCTGATATGCACGGATTGATGATTTGATGCTATATGCCACCTCGTGCACTGAAGAAAACTAGGCCGTCCTACTGAGGTACGGCATACGGCATCAGCAACGGCCATCGACCCCTCCCCCCACACCCCCCACCAATCCTCTCTCCCCCTGTCCACCATCACCCCACCCCACGGTCCCCACCTGTCACACGAGTGGGGATGCCACCGCCCCTCCCTCCCCGCGCGTCCACCCCCACAGAGTACATACAGCCCCTGGCCACCCCACAACAGCCACACACAACAGCCACCCGACAACAGCCACCCACGTTTGCCAATCAATAACGACAACAACTCCTCACACCCCACACGCCCACTATTTCCTGCCGCTTCCTGTCATAATTGGAGCCTGTAGATGGCGCCATGTGTACGTTGGAACAGGGGTTAGAGTCGTCTGTAGACTGGACGCCACCTGATCATACGGCCACACCTACACACGCCCACCCCGCCCCCCCCCCCCTCCACCCCCACACATCCCTTTACCCACCCCCGCTACCACTATTCTCCCGCCCTCGTCGTCGCTAGGGCTACGGACGCCTCTCCCCCGTCGCCTTGGATACCGCATCGTCCTTGACCTTCGATGAAGTACGATGACGTGATATGAAGGAAATATTTGTTGTTCTGAGCCACATTCGTGTCATGAATTGTTGATCAGCAGTTCAGCCTCTTTACCACGTAAGCTGAGAAGGGTTATCGACGTATATAGGAAGCGAAATGAAATAAAAAGGAAATCAACGGAAAAGAAGTGAACTGAAAGGAAGTGAACTGAAAGGAAGTGAACTGAAAGGAAGTGAACTGAACGGAAGTGAACTGAAAGGAAATGAACGGAAAGGAAGTGAACTGAAAGGAAATGGACTGAAAGGAAATGGAATGCTGGTGTTCGACAGTTAAGTTTTTTTTTTGGCACATTAGGGAAAAATTGGGGCAAGAAACCACCGGTCTTAATTCAGGTTATATCCCCCCAAAGGGCTGGGGGGTGGGGGTAGGGGTGGGGGGGGGGGGGCCACCGTGACCGCCCCCTCCCCATGTCATGACGCATCTCTCAACCCGTTATGAGCGGCGCTTGGAGGGTAGGGCGGGATGGGATGGGGGGTGGGCATTGCGTAGTTCCGTCTAGTTTCATTCTACAGACAAGGCTGTGACTGACTCAGCGTCCTATGCCACATCTACTCGCCGGTCATCATCGCTAAACCAGCCAGCCAGCCAGCCAGCCAGCCAGCCAGCTAGCCAACCAGCCAACCAACCTACCTGCCAGCCAGCCAGCCAGCCAGCCAGCCAGCCAGGCAGCCAGATAGCAAACCAACCAGCCAGCCAGCCAGCCAGCCAGCCAGCCAGCCAGCCAACCAACCAGCCAGCCAGCCAGCCAGCCAGCCAGCCAGCCAGCCAACCAGCCAGCCAGCCAACCAACCAGCCAGCCAGCCAGCCAGCCAGTCAACCAGCCAGCCAGCCAGCCAGCCAGCCAGCCAGCCAGCCAACCAGCCAGCCAACCAGACAGCGAGCCAGCCAACCAGCCAACCAACCAGCCAGCCAGTCAACCAGCCAGTCAGCCAGCCAGCCAGCCAGCCAGCCAGCCAACCAGCCAGTCACACAGACCCCTGGACTTGGCCCCAAATCCGCATGCACTGTTTTGCAGGTCGTATAATAATAAACCCACAAAGCCATATTAATACACCAACGTTCTGCTAATTTTTAACCCCTTTTTTTCAATAATCATTTTGTTGTACTTGGCCATATATCAGGTTACCTTACGTTTAGCGTTAAAGTGCTTGGTTCGAATCTCCCCGGCGTCCGTCTGCTGCATGTACCCAGCCAAGGAGACCTCAGGACGTCTCCAATATAACCAGACCCTGGGCTTAAACCACACGAGTTGGTGCTGCATGATGACCGAAGTGGGACAACCCCAGGGTGGCCTAAAAAAACCGTTATTCTACGCCTATTTGTTGTGTAAAGACACATGTACTGGGTAAAAAGGGGGTACGGGGTGGGTAGGGAGGACGGGGTTGGGAGAGGGGAAGGGATTTATGGGTTAGGAGGCGTGATGTGTGTGTGTGTGTGTGGGGGGGGGGGCGGGATTTGGTAATAAGTGCGGCGTGTGGTTGCGAGCCTGAATATCTCTGCACACACACCAGTCCCAGCTCAAACTCAAGTTTTAGGAACATTAGTTTCACAACAGCCCTCAAAGGGGGGACACCGCCAAAGACCCGGGGACGCCATGGAGACCCGGGACACCATGGAGACCTAGGAACACCATGGAGACCTGGGGATGCCATGGAGACCTAGGGATGCCATAGAGACCTGGGGACGCCATGGAGACATGAGGACGCCATAGAGACCTGGGGACGCCATGGAGACATGAGGAGGCCATAGAGACCTGGGGACGCCATGGAGACATGAGGACGCCATAGAGACCTGGGGACGCCATGGAGACCTGGGGACGCCATGGATACGCCATAGAGACCTGGGGACGTCATAGATACGCCATAGAGACCTGGGGACACCATGGATACGCCATAGAGACCTGGGGACGTCATAGATACGCCATAGATACGCCAGAGACCTGGGGACACCATGGATACGCCATAGAGACCTGGGGACGCCATGGAGACATGAGGAGGCCATAGAGACCTGGGGACGCCATGGAGACATGAGGACGCCATAGAGACCTGGGGACGCCATGGAGACCTGGGGACGCCATGGATACGCCATAGAGACCTGGGGACGCCATAGATACGCCATAGAGACCTGGGGACACCATGGATACGCCATAGAGACCTGGGGACACCATGGAAACAGAACGCAGACACGGCGTAACAGCATAAAGCGAGAAAAAAAAAGAGAGAGACAAAGCGAGAGATACAGATGGAGAGACAAAGTGAGATGTTGGGGGAGAACGAGAGACAGAAAGACAGATACGCAGAAAGCTGGAGACAGACAGAGAGAGACAGACAGAGAGAAACAGATGCTGAGACCAGCGACGCAGACCACACAAAAAACAACCGACATTCCTATCAGTTACTTTCTCGCCGGGCGTCACAGGCGAGAGCAGCGGTATGATTCACGCGATATCCTGGCCACGAGCAGAGAGG
Source organism: Arenicola marina (assembly GCA_964019135.1). Classification (NCBI taxonomy): domain Eukaryota; kingdom Metazoa; phylum Annelida; class Polychaeta; family Arenicolidae; genus Arenicola; species Arenicola marina. Next base: position 39,364,774 of record OZ025250.1, read on the forward strand.
AGGGGGAGAGGCGAGAGGGGGGGTGGGGGGGCGGGGAGGGTGAAAGGGGGGGGGGGGGGCCAGGGGGAGGGTGGACATTTTTTTCTGCTGACCCCCAGTTCGGAGACCCAATCCACAAGTATCCGTGGCGTGGTGATTCCGTAGCCTTATCGTGGGGCGATCTGTCGGGACGCCATGGCGAGCACGTGCCTTGTTAGCACCACTCGCACCGGAACCAGCGGGCGATAATATGTGTCAGCGGGCGATAATATGTGTCACCCGGCGCCAATAACGACGCTTTACAGTCGATCCATTTTTTTTCTCCCAGTTTTGTGCGTGTTTAACTGACGTTATATATAAGATATATATGAACTCATCGCGGATTAGTCTGTTTCCTTGGCTTGGTGCCAGCGTTATATCATGGTATGTATGCATATTGGCGCATCAGGATGGGGGTGGGGGTGAATAGGACGGATGGGGGGCGGGGGGGGGGGGCTTAAGAGAAGAGGAGGCGGCAGGGTTGGAACTATTGGTTAGCGAGTGGAGATCAAACCAGAGACAACTCGCTCCTCAAGTTACCCTGACCTCTGACCGCACGCACATCCTTTTAGTTATGCAGCCCCTCATCCCTCCCTTCCACACCCACACCCACACCCTCACTCACCACCGCCCTGTAAGTGTCGTGCACCCACACAAATACACACCCCACGTATACCACATGGATACCATCAGCACCATGGCTTTCTGCCCGGTCTACCAACACATCAGCAGTGCTCTATACTAAGTCAATCAATTGGACAAAGACAACAAATCTCTCCCTAGCCAAGAGTTACCACCACCAACTACTGCTACGCCACCGCAGCGGTCACTTACTCTGCCCCCCCCCCTCCCTGTCATTATTCAGGTCCCCCTCCCCCTACCCCTAACCCACGGCTTCTCATCCCCACATCCCACTTCTAGTTATTCAACAGCCTCACAGGTGTAGCCCTTGTGTGCACAGAACCGGCCTAAAACAGCCTCCATTCCACATACAAACAGTCAACAGCCAACGGACAGATTCTTACTTCTTTCCGATCGCAGCATATCGGGGTCGACAGATCTGATAAAGGCTACCCCCCCCCCCCCCCACACACACACACCTCCCCAGCATATTGTTGTCTGGGTTCCCCCACCCCGACCCCCTTGGCACATTGTTACCCCTCAACGCGAGCTAGGCGTCCCGCCCCGCCACCGCCCCCGCCCCACCCACAGGATATGAAATTTCCGCCCTCTCCATGGACGGAATCATTCCAACCGGAACCAACACCGCCAGGGGCGCTACGTCCTTGCGGGCAGCGGGGGAAATTTGAACTATTAATCTATTATGGTATACACATGGTGGGGCCTTTTTATTTCTGTTCTCTCTTTTTTAGCATTAATAATGGACGACTCTCTGTGCACGAGTGTTCCAATGAAAGGACCGACCAGGGTCGGGATGGTTTGAGTACGGTTAGAGGGCGGGGTGGGGGGGGGGGTGGTACGGGTTAAGGGTAAGGAGGGGGGTGTCCTCCCCCCCCTATAGTACATGGTACAAGTGTGTCATGTGTCACTCCACATCATGGACCAAGCAGCACATACGCAGGTGAGGGTTTCCACGAATCATTTTACCTTCCCCGCCCCCCACCCCCACCCACCCGGGCACCTCCTCCCACACACACACACACACACTACCGAGGGTACTCCAAGTCAATAAGGCACTGTCAATAAGAGTGGCGTTCGACCGCGTGTGCCCCCCCCCCCACCCCCCTCCCTCACCTAGTCTCCTCTAGGGATGGACAGGCAGCGTTCTCGGCTGCAGGTCGCGGGTTCGAACCCACGCCATATCTGGTGCTGTTGCGACCTTCCAGTTCATTGATCCACGCGGTTCTGTGGCCCGGCTTGGCCCATGTCTGCACAAGGGTGCTATGACACTAAACACTGTTTATCATGTAAAACGTAAGTCATGTAAAGACAGTATTTCCACAACTAACACAGTAATAATGCAGAATTAACGCGTACTTTCGCTTCACTAACGCAACATTATGGACAAATTTACCCACTACAAATGCTGTACTAAAGCTTGGCAAACGTTACTTTAAGGCAGTACTAGCTCACTTGGTTGGTCCTGTACGGGGGGAGGGGGTGGGGAATCCACCAAGCGATCGCAATAAGCCCCATTACATTTTGTCGGAACTGAGTGAGGGGGAGGAGGTGGGGGTTGCAACCGCCAGATCCAATCAGGTGACCGCAAGTGGAGGGCGGGAAGGAAGGGGGGGGGGGGGGGGGTAACCGTTAAAAAAAGTCGGTGACCTCAAACAGGAGCAGCTACAGATAAACCTCAGGTAAACTAGGTTCACTGTGGTCAGAGTCGGCGGAGCATTACTGCACCTAAACCCATATATAAACACATATATACAGTATATATACATATATGGGTTTATATAGCACCTGTGGCCCGCCAAGTGCCAGGGCACTACGGATACCGACATGGGAGAAGGAAGGGAGAGTGGAGCCATGTCCCCGGGGGTAACCCCCTACTCTTTGCGAAGAAGGACATGAGATCTTGTGACCACACAGCCATGGCAACAGCGGGGCTCGAACCACCGACCCATGTGCCGTTAGGCTCTCAGGAGACCAGAGCGCTCAAGGCGAGCGCTCTAAACCCACTGAGCTATCGAGGCCGGCCCTTTACTATTTTAGGCCACTTTTGTGCACGCGAAGACTAAACTGGCGCAAACAAACCGCGCGAGCGCTAGACACCCAGCATTGTGGTTTTTAGAGTTATACCAAAGGGCGACATCAAAGCACACACATGACACAGGCAGCGGCTGCCGGTCACGCCTGAGTGCTACGTGAGCGCATCCCGCAGTAAAAGGGGTGTGTTTTTGGTGGCGCAGTGCTACATTTGTACAGACACCGGTTAGACACGGCAAAGAGAAGCACTGGTACCCGGACACGAAAGGAGGGCGAGACGGTCCTCAGACAAACTGAAACTGGCTATTTTAGATTGGTTGTCTATTCAGGACGCTTTAACCAATTCTGGTCATATCGCGTAAACGGGAGAAGGAAGGCAGAGTGGAGCCATGTCCCCGGGGGTAACCCCCCTACCCTTTTCGACGAAGGACATGGGATCTTTATCCTGCGACCAAACAGACCTGGCCATGGCGGGGCGCGAACCAGAGCACGCAAGGCCAGCGCTCTAAACCCACTGAGCTATCGAGGCCGGCCCTTTACTATTTTAGGCCACTTTGGGGCACACCAAGACTAAACTGGGCCAATGAACCGCCCCAAAAACAATGACGGTTGGATCAAACATGAAACCCTAGAAAGATGCAGGTGTCGGGGTGCGAACCCACGACCCGGTCAGCTGCCCGCCTAGTAATTACCGATTCAGTGCCGTTCTCTCGCACACACATGACTCAAGAGTTGAACTCGGGACTACTGGTCTGAAGCGGTCTAGCGAATGTTCCATTTGATAGGTAAAATAGGACGCTTTAACAATTGTTGTTCATATCGCGACAACGAGAAGGGTCATGGTAGAGGAGCGACGTCTCCGGGTGTAACCCTCTTTTGCTTGTGAGGAAAGATATGGGTTCTTTATCATGCACAAACATAGACATTTCCACAGGTGGGATTCGAACCACACACCGGTCGCTTCGGCTGGCCGGCCTAGCAGAGAAAACACACTCGACAATAGGCGAACGCTCTACCTACTACAGCACGGGGCGATCCCCTCCGTTACATGTGAAGGAGACTTACAAAGTCGGAAGGCATCGCATATGAAGTGTCAGTGCCCCCCGGGGGAGAGGGGGTGGGGGCCACAGGGCGGCTCCGTCACCATTCAAGGACCAGACGAGTGACCTGTAACCGTACAGGGGGAGGGCCGGGGGGGGGGGGGGGTCTCGTTGCTTACGCCTTGTGAATCAACTTTTAAAGCGTCGTCTTTTCACTCGCTCGGGGGATAATTCCCGAAGATGGTCGACTCCATGCAGTTAATGACGTGACAAATTAAAGTTGCGTGCGGCCACGCCAGGCCAGGCCGGAGGAGGGCGAGGCCAGGCCGGAGGAGGGCGAGGCCGGACCAGGCCAGGGCGAGGCCGGACCAGGCCAGGGCGAGGCCGGACCAGGCCAGGGTGAGGCCGGACCAGGCCAGGGCGAGACCGGACCAGGCCAGGGCGAGACGGGACCAGGCCAGGGCGAGGCCGGACCAGGCCACACCAGGAAGCGGCGAGGCAGGACCAGGCCAGGGCGAGGCCGGACCAGGCCACACCAGGAAGCGGCGAGGCAGGACCAGGCCAGGGTGAGACCGGACCAGGGCGAGGCCGGACCAGGCCAAGGCGAGGCCGGACCAGGCCACACCAGGAAGGGGCGAGGCAGGACCAGGCCACACCAGGTGAGGGCGAGGCAGGACCAGGCCACACCAGGCCAGGGCGAGGCAGGACCAGGCCAGGGCGAGGCCGGACCAGGCCAGGGCGAGGCCGGACCAGGCCAGGGCGAGGCCGGACCGGGCCAGGGCAAGACCGGACCAGGGCGAGGCCGGACCAGGCCAGGGCGAGGCCGGACCAGGCCACACCAGGAAGGGGCGAGGCAGGACCAGGCCACACCAGGTGAGGGCGAGGCAGGACCAGGCCACACCAGGCCAGGGCGAGGCAGGACCAGGCCACACCAGGCCAGGGCGAGGCAGAATCAGGCCACACCAGGAAGGGGCGAGGCAGGACCAGGCCACACCAGGTCAGGGCGAGGCCGGACCAGGCCACACCAGGCCAGGGCGAGGCCAGACCAGGCCACACCAGGAAGGGGCGAGGCAGGACCAGGCCAGGGCAAGGCAGGACCAGGTCAGGGCGAGGCAGGACCAGGCCAGGGCGAGGCCGGACCAGGCCACACCAGGAAGCGGCGAGGCAGGACCAGGCCAGGGCGAGGCCGGACCAGGCCAGGGCGAGGCAGGACCAGGCCACACGAGGAAGGGGCGAGGCCGGACCAGGCCAGGGCGAGGCCGGACCAGGCCAGGGCGAGGCCGGACAAGGCCAGGGCGAGGCCGGACCAGGCCAGGGCTAAAGCGACGTCATCAGTGGAGCCTGGGGGAAAACACACCGCAGCTTGAATCACGAGATTAATGACACCATCCCTGTGTCACACCGTGCCATCGCAGGCAGTGTGGGGAGGACGGGGGGTGAGGACGGGGGGGGGGGCTCCCTGAGTCAGACCAACGGGACTCATCATCCCCGGTACTCTACCTACTCTGCTCGTCATGGTGGGCTAGGGGGTTCCTTGGCCCGGTCTGTGCACACAGGTGACCCTAAACACCAATCTATCCATTCATCCAGTCAACATGGCGGTGACCATAGACTTCATGCTATGGGGCGGGTCAGGGGTCAAGGGGAACATTGTCCCAGTAGGGTAGTGGGGGGGGGGGGGGATTGAGAAACCCTCTTTTCGAACAAGGGCATGAGGGTTTTTTCCTGTAAGGTCTGGTCTGGCTCACCCATCGTATAGGGACACGCCCATCGTATAGGGGTAAAGAGGGTGACTAAAGAGGGTGACATCACACCCCGTTCACACCCCACCCACCATACAGGGGTAAAGAGGGTGACATCACACCCCGTTCACACCCCACCCACCATAGAGGGGTAAAGAGGGTGACATCACACCCCGTTCACACCCCACCCACCATAGAGGGGTAAAGAGGGTGACATCACACCCCGTTCACACCCCACCCACCATAGAGGGGTAAAGAGGGTGACATCACACCCCGTTCACACCCCACCCACCATAGAGGGGTAAAGAGGGTGACATCACACCCCGTTCACACCCCACCCACCATAGAGGGGTAAAGAGGGTGACATCACACCCCGTTCACACCCCACCCACCATAGAGGGGTAAAGAGGGTGACATCACACCCCGTTCACACCCCACCCACCATAGAGGGGTAAAGACAGCGACATCACATCCCGTTCACACCCCACCCACCATAGAGGGGTAAAGAGGGTGACATCACACCCCGTTCACACCCCACCCACCATAGAGGGGTAAAGAGGGTGACATCACACCCCGTTCACACCCCACCCACCATAGAGGGGTAAAGAGGGTGACATCACACCCCGTTCACACCCCACCCACCATAGAGGGGTAAAGAGGGTGACATCACACCCCGTTCACACTTCACCCACCATAGAGGGGTAAAGAGGGTGACATCACACCCCGTTCACACCCCACCCACCATAGAGGGGTAAAGAGGGTGACATCACACCCCGTTCACACTTCACCCACCATAGAGGGGTAAAGAGGGTGACATCACACCCCGTTCACACCCCACCCACCATACAGGGGTAAAGAGGGTGACATCACACCCCGTTCACACCCCACCCACCATAGAGGGGTAAAGAGGGTGACATCACACCCCGTTCACACCCCACCCCCCATAGAGGGGTAAAGAGGGTGACATCACACCCCGCCCACCATAGAGGGGTAAAGAGGGTGACATCACACCCCGTTCACACCCCACCCCCCATAGAGGGGTAAAGAGGGTGACATCACACCCCGCCCACCATAGAGGGGTAAAGAGGGTGACATCACACCCCGTTCACACCCCACCCACCATAGAGGGGTAAAGAGGGTGACATCACACCCCGTTCACACCCCACCCACTATAGAGGGGTAAAGAGGGTGACATCACACCCCGTTCACACCCCACCCACCATAGAGGGGTAAAGAGGGTGACATCACACCCCGCCCACCATAGAGGGGTAAAGAGGGTGACATCACACCCCGTTCACACCCCACCCCCCATAGAGGGGTAAAGAGGGTGACATCACACCCCGTTCACACCCCACCCCCCATAGAGGGGTAAAGAGGGTGACATCACACCCCGCCCACCATAGAGGGGTAAAGAGGGTGACATCACACCCCGTTCACACCCCACCCCCCATAGAGGGGTAAAGAGGGTGACATCACACCCCGCCCACCATAGAGGGGTAAAGAGGGTGACATCACACCCCGTTCACACCCCACCCCCCATAGAGGGGTAAAGAGGGTGACATCACACCCCGTTCACACCCCACCCACCATAGAGGGGTAAAGAGGGTGACATCACACCCCGTTCACACCCCACCCACCATAGAGGGGTAAAGAGGGTGACATCACACCCCGTTCACACCCCACCCACTATAGAGGGGTAAAGAGGGTGACATCACACCCCGTTCACACCCCACCCACTATAGAGGGGTAAAGAGGGTGACATCACACCCCGTTCACACCCCACCCACCATAGAGGGGTAAAGAGGGTGACATCACACCCCGTTCACACCCCACCCACTATAGAGGGGTAAAGAGGGTGACATCACACCCCGTTCACACCCCACCCACTATAGAGGGGTAAAGAGGGTGACATCACACCCCGTTCACACCCCACCCACTATAGAGGGGTAAAGAGGGTGACATCACACCCCGTTCACACGCCACCCCCCATAGAGGGGTAAAGAGGGTGACATCACACCCCGTTCACACCCCACCCACCATAGAGGGGTAAAGAGGGTGACATCACACCCCGTTCACACCCCACCCACCATAGAGGGGTAAAGAGGGTGACATCACTTCCCGTTCACACCCCACCCACCATAGAGGGGTAAAGAGGGTGACATCACACCCCGTTCACACACCACCTACCATAGAGGGGTAAAGACAGTGACGTCGCACCCCGTTCACACCTCACCCACCATAGAGGGGTAAAGAGGGTGACATCACACCCCGTTCACACACCACCTACCATAGAGGGGTAAAGACAGTGACGTCGCACCCCGTTCACACTTCACCCACCATAGAGGGGTAAAGAGGGTGACATCACACCCCGTTCACACCCCACCCACCATAGAGGGGTAAAGAGGGTGACATCACACCCCGTTCACACACCACCTACCATAGAGGGGTAAAGACAGTGACGTCGCACCCCGTTCACACCCCACCCACCATAGAGGGGTAAAGAGGGTGACATCACACCCCGTTCACACACCACCCACCATAGAGGGGTAAAGAGGGTGACATCACACCCCGTTCACACCCCACCCACCATAGAGGGGTAAAGAGGGTGACATCACACCCCGTTCACACCCCACCCACCATAGAGGGGTAAAGAGGGTGATATCACACCCCGTTCACACCCCACCCACCATAGAGGGGTAAAGAGGGTGACATCACACCCCGTTCACACACCACCCACCATAGAGGGGTAAAGAGGGTGACATCACACCCCGTTCACACCCCACCCACCATAGAGGGGTAAAGACAGTGACGTCGCACCCCGTTCACACCTCACCCACCATAGAGGGGTAAAGACAGTGACGTCGCACCCCGTTCACACCCCACCCACCATAGAGGGGTAAAGACAGTGACGTCGCACCCCGTTCACACCCCACCCACCATAGAGGGGTAAAGACAGTGACGTCGCACCCCGTTCACACCCCACCCACCATAGAGGGGTAAAGACAGTGACGTCGCACCCCGTTCACACCCCACCCACCATAGAGGGGTAAAGACAGTGACGTCGCACCCCGTTCACACCCCACCCACCATAGAGGGGTAAAGACAGTGACGTCGCACCCCGTTCACACCCCACCCACCATAGAGGGGTAAAGAGGGTGACATCACATCCCGTTCACACACCACCTACCATAGAGGGGTAAAGACAGTGACGTCGCACCCCGTTCACACACCACCTACCATAGAGGGGTAAAGACAGTGACGTCGCACCCCGTTCACACCCCACCCACCATAGAGGGGTAAAGACAGTGACGTCGCACCCCGTTCACACCCCACCCACCATAGAGGGGTAAAGAGGGTGACATCACATCCCGTTCACACACCACCTACCATAGAGGGGTAAAGACAGTGACGTCGCACCCCGTTCACACCCCACCCACCATAGAGGGGTAAAGACAGTGACGTCGCACCCCGTTCACACCCCACCCACCATAGAGGGGTAAAGACAGTGACGTCGCACCCCGTTCACACCCCACCCACCATAGAGGGGTAAAGACAGTGACGTCGCACCCCGTTCACACCCCACCCACCATAGAGGGGTAAAGAGGGTGACATCACATCCCGTTCACACACCACCTACCATAGAGGGGTAAAGACAGTGACGTCGCACCCCGTTCACACACCACCTACCATAGAGGGGTAAAGACAGTGACGTCGCACCCCGTTCACACCTCACCCACCATAGAGGGGTAAAGAGGGTGACATCACACCCCGTTCACACCCCACCCACCATAGAGGGGTAAAGACAGCGACATCACATCCCGTTCACACCCCACCCACCATAGAGGGGTAAAGAGGGTGACATCACTTCCCGTTCACACCCCACCCACCATAGAGGGGTAAAGAGGGTGACATCACACCCCGTTCACACCCCACCCACCAAAGAGGGGTAAAGACAGTGACGTCGCACCCCGTTCACACCCCACCCACCATAGAGGGGTAAAGAGGGTGACATCACACCCCGTTCACACACCACCCACCATAGAGGGGTAAAGAGGGTGACATCACACCCCGTTCACACCCCACCCACCATAGAGGGGTAAAGAGGGTGACATCACACCCCGTTCACACCCCACCCACCATAGAGGGGTAAAGAGGGTGATATCACACCCCGTTCACACCCCACCCACCATAGAGGGGTAAAGAGGGTGACATCACACCCCGTTCACACACCACCCACCATAGAGGGGTAAAGAGGGTGACATCACACCCCGTTCACACCCCACCCACCATAGAGGGGTAAAGACAGTGACGTCGCACCCCGTTCACACCTCACCCACCATAGAGGGGTAAAGACAGTGACGTCGCACCCCGTTCACACCCCACCCACCATAGAGGGGTAAAGACAGTGACGTCGCACCCCGTTCACACCCCACCCACCATAGAGGGGTAAAGACAGTGACGTCGCACCCCGTTCACACCCCACCCACCATAGAGGGGTAAAGACAGTGACGTCGCACCCCGTTCACACCCCACCCACCATAGAGGGGTAAAGACAGTGACGTCGCACCCCGTTCACACCCCACCCACCATAGAGGGGTAAAGACAGTGACGTCGCACCCCGTTCACACCCCACCCACCATAGAGGGGTAAAGAGGGTGACATCACATCCCGTTCACACACCACCTACCATAGAGGGGTAAAGACAGTGACGTCGCACCCCGTTCACACACCACCTACCATAGAGGGGTAAAGACAGTGACGTCGCACCCCGTTCACACCCCACCCACCATAGAGGGGTAAAGACAGTGACGTCGCACCCCGTTCACACCCCACCCACCATAGAGGGGTAAAGAGGGTGACATCACATCCCGTTCACACACCACCTACCATAGAGGGGTAAAGACAGTGACGTCGCACCCCGTTCACACCCCACCCACCATAGAGGGGTAAAGACAGTGACGTCGCACCCCGTTCACACCCCACCCACCATAGAGGGGTAAAGACAGTGACGTCGCACCCCGTTCACACCCCACCCACCATAGAGGGGTAAAGACAGTGACGTCGCACCCCGTTCACACCCCACCCACCATAGAGGGGTAAAGAGGGTGACATCACATCCCGTTCACACACCACCTACCATAGAGGGGTAAAGACAGTGACGTCGCACCCCGTTCACACACCACCTACCATAGAGGGGTAAAGACAGTGACGTCGCACCCCGTTCACACCTCACCCACCATAGAGGGGTAAAGAGGGTGACATCACACCCCGTTCACACCCCACCCACCATAGAGGGGTAAAGACAGCGACATCACATCCCGTTCACACCCCACCCACCATAGAGGGGTAAAGAGGGTGACATCACTTCCCGTTCACACCCCACCCACCATAGAGGGGTAAAGAGGGTGACATCACACCCCGTTCACACCCCACCCACCAAAGAGGGGTAAAGACAGTGACGTCGCACCCCGTTCACACCCCACCCACCATAGAGGGGTAAAGACAGTGACGTCGCACCCCGTTCACACACCACCTACCATAGAGGGGTAAAGACAGTGACGTCGCACCCCGTTCACCATGCAAACAACAGGCCAGTGGCCGTAAACTAAGACATTTCAATGTAATCAACGCTGGAATGGAGTAATCAGATACACGCACACATGTCACGAAGTCCCGCCATGTTATCCAGATATATCAGAGTCCACAACTCGCGAGTATTGATTACAATAGAGAACTGTAGAGGTCATAGCGACCTTGCGGGCCCAGAGTCGTCACGTTATCTCGTATTTCTGGTCGCATTCTCGTGTTCCGACCGGCAACATACGCCTGGTGGCCGATAGATATCACCGACCGAGCGAACGGACGCCGCCAGAACGATCCGGACAGATGCCTCTAAAGTATCCAGAGAGCCCCACACTGATCTCATGCGTGCAGCGATCACAAGTGATCCAGATACAGGTGTCGCCACACAACAATCGGACGCCACACCGGCATTGTAATCCAGACAGGTGTCCACGCAGCCTACCTGGCTGTGCCACCCGCCATTATCGGCCACCCCACCACCAGCAGCGACCGCGCCACTCCACCCTCAGCACCACCCCACCACCAGCGGCGACCACGCCACTCCACCCTCAACACCACCCCACCATCAGCGGCGACCGCGCCACTCCACCCTCAGCACCACCCCACCACCAGCGGCGACCGCGCCACTCCACCCTCAGCACCACCCCACCACCAGCGGCGACCGCGCCACTCCACCCTCAGCACCACCCCACCACCAGCGGCGACCGCGCCACTCCACCCTCAGCACCACCCCACCATCAGCGGCGACCGCGCCACCCCACCCTCAGCACCACCCCACCACCAGCGGCGACCGCGCCACTCCACCCTCAGCACCACCCCACCACCAGCGGCGACCATGCCACTCCACCCTCAGCACCACCCCACCATCAGCGGCGACCACGCCACTCCACCCTCAACACCACCCCACCATCAGCGGCGACCGCGCCACTCCACCCTCAGCACCACCCCACCACCAGCGGCGACCGCGCCACTCCACCCTCAGCACCACCCCACCATCAGCGGCGACCGCGCCACTCCACCCTCAGCACCACCCCACCATCAGCGGCGACCGCGCCACTCCACCCTCAGCACCACCCCACCATCAGCGGCGACCGCGCCACTCCACCCTCAGCACCACCCCACCATCAGCGGCGACCGCGCCACTCCACCCTCAGCACAACCCCACCATCAGCGGCGACCGCGCCACCCCACCATCAGCGGCGACCGCGCCACCCCACCATCAGCGGCGACCCCGCCACCCCACCATCAGTGATACTCCACCACCAGCACCATCTCACTATTAGCGGTGGTCTGCTTTCTCGGTTTCTTTCCGCTCGGGTGATTGGGGCCTGCTGGCACAGGCCAACGGTATTCACCATCCCGGGGTGTGACACGGCGTTGACACCCTTGGGGTGACGCCCACCCTCCCAGCCCTCTCGCCCACGCCACTCTCACCCTCCCTCCCAGCCCCATCGCTGCCCTCCCATGGGCGACTCCAGCCAACCGCTTCACCCTACGTAACCGCTTCAGGGAAATTTCACGCATGAACCTTTCAGTGCTGGCGTGGGTATGTTTACAAACAGAGGACCTATTATTCTGTACCCTACACATTTACACTGCAGCATTCCGGGCACTGCTATAAAGAGGTTCAGATGAAATGAATGATAAATGGTTCAGGGTAGGGGAGGATGGAAAGGGGGCGGAAGCATCTCTTGTTTTGACAGCTTTTTCTTCCTGTTTTATACTTCTTGATAAGTTGGGAGGATTCCAGCAAACGTAACAGCAAACAGGGAAGCTCACAACTTTTCTGTACATGGCATTATAACACCCTTTAAATGGAATAGAGATAATAAGCAACCAGGATGGTATGTAATGATAAATGTACACAAGCCACAAAACAAAGAAATATTGAAATGTATTTCATTCTCAGTACCATACTTGGGTGTATAGAACAGGGTCAGCCATTTCTCCCAAAAAAAAACAGGCCCATATTACTTGACCATTCCCAGTTATTAAGTGTGCATAACAAAGATCATATATTTTTCAATCTTAAGATCCAATTACACAAATGGTTATGTATTGAATCAGTATCAGATCAATCAAATGGTATCAATCAGTTCCAATAACAAGTTGTGCAATAACCATGATAACATTTGGGAATATTGGAGTAAAACATATGTCATATTCATGTGCCATCAGTAAGCGATTCCATTTTAACTCACATCACATTTCAAGCTCACATGTCCTGGTTGTAAACTAGACATGATTAACCAGGTAAGGAAAGTCAAACCAAATCCCACAGTCCCTCCTCAGTCATAAAGCCCCACCCTACTCATTTTCTCTTGCTTTGAGATAGTCATATCCCAGTCTTGCACTCTTCTATTGGGCTCTAAGAGATTTATAACGGAGTCACTTCCTCCCACAATCGGCTATAACAGCCCTTGCTGCTTTCACAAATCAAATGACCACCATTGCTGCATAATGACTTTTGTAGAATTGGATAATGAAGTTGCATGATACATAGATCTACAATAAATTACTCATGGCCCTTGTATATAAATATATATATATATAAAACGGATTGGGCACAAATTACTTTTATCATGGCCATGTTTATATTGCTTCTTACTGTCATAATATACAAGGACGACAAATATGACTCTGGTGTTATACAATGCAGCCACTGCACATAATAGTTTCCAAGCTTACATCAATACAAATGTATATAAAAGTGAGGTTACATAACATATAAAAGTCATTATATATATTAAAAAAATAGCAGAATATACCAATCAATGATATATAGGGGGAAATTCACTTTAACTCTTTGCCTACCATTGACGCATTGATGCGCTCCCGAATCCCACCCGCGCAGCCCGCAAGACGCATTTAAGCGCTGCCAGTGAGTGCATGCGAAACCCCGCTGCCGCACACATGCGCGGCCCCGCAACAGCGCTGAATACTTACAGACGCATATATGCGTTTGCAAACTTCATCGTGATTGGATAAAACTTGAAGCTCGCCAACTTAGTCTTCCAATGGAATTCCATGACACACATTAGATGCAAATTAGATGCAAATGAACCAGAACAGATCAGGGTTTTCCCAAGGGGCCCATATGGATGTGTGGTTTTGTGGTTGTGCCTGTCTGGATCATGGGCTTGGATCCAGGGCTGAGAGGGATTGGGGCGGGAAATATAGCGTGACTTGCTGACTTAGCTGGCAAAATGGCTGCAGTAAATCCTTCGGAGAGTGACCCTGGTGAATCTTTTGATGGTTTTGATCAGGACTTAGATTCTGCTTGGATTAAACCACAGGCGCTCAGATCAGTTGGTACAAAGCCCACCTGCATCACGTATTTATGTGTGGCAGGCAGGCTTCGTATTAACTGATCTGAGCGCCTGTGGATTAAACTGATGTAGGTTGGATACAAATTTATCGATGTGTATTATACTGGGAGATATTTTAAAGGTTGGTTCCTCTGTTTAAATAATCTTAGTAGCTGCAGTAAGCGTATTGCAGCTCAACCTGTGTATGCAGCCATGCGGCAGAGCTGGGCTGCAGCCCTGCTCTGGTATTTAAGCCCACAGCTGTGTGTGGTATGTGCGCTGGAGAGCTGTGCTGGCAGCCAGCCCGGAAAGTGGTTGGGGTAGGCAAAGAGTTAATATTTCATACTTTAAATTATGAAATATATTTTAAGAAAATATTTAATAACAGCAAGTAGAAATTTTGTATCAGCATTTTACAAATAACCCACCAAAAGTATTAAATATATATATTATTATATGTTTAATTTAGATAATAGTGAAGATAACATCAAATTGAGGTATAGAGTCTAATTTTAATATAAATCCATCTTTGTAAGATAATAAAATAATATTAACCTTAATATAACAGATGACACCTTTAATTATTTAACATAAAGTAATATTACCACATATTGGAATAGACAGACCACTACTTCCATATAAATACTATAGGTTGGCCTATAGTCTAGTATAGATCTGCTTGTAATAAAGTAAGCACTTACTTTTCTGGAAAAGATTTTTTCCACCAATCCGCTGCATCACTTTTTGTAATCCTGAAACTATCTCCTCCGGAAAATGTTCCATTGGGGAATAGTGCCTTCAGTTCAGCGAGCATATGTGAAAACACGAGAGATAATTTAGTCAAATTCCTCCTGTAATGTGATACTTCATCAAACATCTTCTCCTTTCCATCTTTGAATAATTTGATTGTCTTTTTACACTTGTTCATGAGGTTTTCAATAAAAATCCTAAAATAGTCATTATCATTTAGTATGTGTAAACGATCCTCATACTTCGAATATATAAGTTTGAGGTGCTGGTAAGTGTCTGGTAGAATGTCTAGTATGAAAGGGGGCGAGTTTTTCAGATTCATCTTCGGATGTTGACACAATTTGACGACTTTGTCCATTAGTTTCCATGACTTTTCGATGGTTTTCTTGTCTATGACAAGTCTGGGCGGGGCGACAGCTTCGGCTATAGCTCCGTGGATTCTACTGAATAATCCGCCCAAGTTCTTGGACTGTATGCCACCTATATTTCTGGCTCGGTGGCCACCAGCTCCACCCGTCGCCATTTTCACGGATCTCTTCCTTGTTGAACGACTTACCACATCCCCCGATTGACTCAGGCCAAACCTCCCACGCCTCTACCCCGAACCTTCGCTAGGTGGCGCTAGCATAGCACATGTTGAGGCTGCTATTTCTGTTTCATTTGGCCTTCTCCGGCCTCAGATTGTTGTCTGATCATTTCTGTAATTATCCATAGCTGGCCTGATTTTTCGTAACACCAAGTTAAGTCATCATATAAGAGATAACTGCAATGAAAGATATGTAAACATGAGACGCTCAGTCGCACCACCTTGCGGCAACATTTGGAAGCTTGACGGAGACAGCAAAGTGGGCTACAGGGTCTGGGGTAAAACCATACAGTCATAGTTGCTTCATTATCGTGAATATGGAGACGGAATTAGATCTTGAGATCAGTTATTTAATAGTCACGGAACGTTTGGTTATCTCAAAAAATTATTAAAGTGCTATTTTGTCGGACAGCCGATAAGAGCAGAGGGTTTCTGATTTCACGACAAGAGCAGTTTGACAGCTAGTACTCATTTTTGGTAACACGTCAAAACAAATATGGCGGACGCTGAAGAGCAAGACTCAGACTGGTATGACATCTGTCCAATGTAGCACAACGTTCTTCAATCTGTTGCGATGTGACATGATATCGAGACTCAAATTCGTGTGCACTTTGGCAGGAAACGGTGTTTGGTGGCTAAGAATGGCCCATGAAAAGGTCACGCGCGATGGACCGAAATTGACTTTTGTGAATAAGATTTTTTTTGCAGCTGGGACAGTCAGTGGCAGTGCCACTGTCAGTGGTAGGCCTGAACTGTTATTGGCAGTTTACCAGTAAAATTAAATAAACACACCAATCATACAAACATGACTTGTAAAAACGGTCCCCTATATCCATGCGGTCTTTTCTTAAGCAATTAACTTTCCACTCACCACAAATTAACTGATATATAGCTGCTCATATGCGCTGATACCCGACATACAAGATAGTTATGTCTTATAGTTATAGAGTACGACCTACATGTCATGACTCATAAGGCCAGGAATTGGTGGGGGTATCCGTGCATCGTGTAGGCTTTTGCCTTTATCAATAAATCGCCTACCATCCAAAATGATAAAAGGTAATTCCACTAGTATTAAACATTTCTTTTATTATCTTTTATTTGTTGTGTGCATCTTAAAAAGTGTTATGACTGCATAAACAACACACATTTTTCTCAATACTCAACCGCCATTTTGGCTTATCTTCCATTGCAAGATTCTCAAAATGGCAGAGCGAGTGTATGTAAACTTGTTGCTATTTAGTGCAAGTGTGATATCTCGGCCCAGGCCCAGTGGATAAAACATACCAAGCGCTTCGGGCCAAATGGGAATTTCCCTTTGGCCTAACGTGTAAGGTGTTCGCTCGGGATGCGAAGGGTTGCCGGTTCGAAACCAGCCTAGAAGATTCTAGGGTAGAACCGGCGTCCATTCGGGCCTGGGACCAGAAATACTACATTTGGTGCCGATGGAGACGAACCTGGGTTGTCGGAGCCACCCGGAGCCACATGATAAGGCCAGCGTTCGGGTTACGGCGTGGCGTATGGTGGCGGTTACTGCGAGGTCGCAGTCCATTGGGGAAAGGGTGGAGTGTGATATCTCGGCCCAGGCCCGGTGGATAAAACACACCAAGCGCCTCGGGCCAAATAGGAATTTCCCTTTGGCCTAACGTGTAAGGTGTTCGCTCGGGATGCGAAGGGTCGCCGGTTCGAAACCCGCCTAGAACTTTCTAGGGTAGAATTTATTTGCGATAAAGTGTCTGCTGCCAATGGAGTGTCAGTATGGAGAAATATTCTTTGTGTCATAAAAAAGGATAACATCGCAGTACAAACGTATGTTTAGTATCAATTAAATGTTCTAGTGTTGCTTTCTCAAGTCAGTGATTTTCATAGTGTTCGCAGCAAATTCACAGAAAATATGGGCTGAAGCGTGAGTCTACAGCATTTATCACTTTGACTTTAGAGAGGCCAAAGTCTGCATCTAAGAGTCTAATCGATTCAACTCTTCCAGGAAGAGAACAGCTCATCCAAGAATAGAGAATATGAGCGATGAATCGATCGCGTGTGACGAGTTGGAAGAGTAGTTTCAATATGGTGAACGGAAACTCACTAATTGCTCACAATTTATTGCCCACTTCCATATATTATCGCCCAACATTAGCAGTCAGATACATGGTTAACTACATATGTGAGCCCTCATATACCACGCACATGCGTTTCAAATAACAAGATAAGGTCTTACTTAGGTTTCACATAATTTTATTCGTTGTTTCATTCATGTATTTCCCCCTAAAACCTATTTGATCACACTGAGCGAATATTGCATAATTAGCTTCCGCCATCTTGGAATAGCCTCTACCTCTTCTCTCTTCCACCTACCTGGGCGGAAGAGCAGAAGAGGTTTTCTTGGAATAGAAGAGGCAAAACGATCGTACTGCATGCACTCTTCCGGAAGAGGTAGACTTTGGAAGAGGCGAATCGATCAAGCCCTAAGTGGCACTGCAAGCTTAGACTTATTTCATATATTTATATACTTATAAGTCACAACCCTCAGCATGCTCAGACATGGAAAAAAAGTTTGTCATAGTACATTAATATGAAAAATGGGTAATAACTTTACAACTATCACAACAGGAATAAAAATTAAGTCATTTAAATCTATACAAAGTTTAGCAGAAGGCATAATATATTGCCTAGTGTCAGTGTGGTATGCTTGGTACTTATTCATTGACTTCTGCTGCATCTGGTTGTCTTTAACATTTGCAGGACATTAGAATTGGAAACAGTTCTAATTGATGGCTGTGACTATGGAACTCTACGAAATATATGCAAGGGGCGCCCAGTGCCACAGCACTTGCGAGAAGAAGTATGGCAGGTAATACAACTAAGGTCCCATCATGGTTTGATAGTCATTATGTGACTCACATAAGCCTGTAGTGCATTGGTTATGTATCGCTGGATCTTGCATGAATCATGTACAATTTTATGTCCTGTTGTGTATTGCATGTTTGTGTCTTATGCAGTGCAGTAGCCAGTAAATTGAGGGTTTGTAATCCACCTTTACTTTGTTAAAAAAAAAAAGTTGTGAGAGCCTCAATCTGTATCAAAAGGCCATCCACATAAGTTGAACATTGTTTTGAGTGTTGCATTTGTGACAATTTAACAGCTTACTCTCTGATAACCTACTTTTGTAGATGTACCATTTTGCCATTACCACAATGAAATTTATACTCAGTACAATAGATCCTTTTATCGCATTTATGATTTAATGTCTTATTTCATTTCTTTCAGATATGCCTTGGCATTACTGGAAAGGGAAACCAGCTGGCATCTTTTGATGAGCTGTTTGACATGCCAGAACAGGACATTCTCAGAGAAGACTGCCAAGCATTAGTTGGTGAGAGGTTTATTCAAGGGATTAATTTTAAAGGATATCCTCCAGGGTTGCTCTATGACCTTGTACCATTAGCACCTTATTCTTATTCCAACTGTTGAAATGTTATTGCAGGATAAAGATTCCATGTCATCCTTCGCAAAGAGGAGGGGATTACTTTGGTCCTCTCTACCTTGTCCATTGTCATGGATGCAATATGACACACAGGTTAATGGTTAAAGGTTAAAATCATCCAATCTCATCTTCCCAGGGAGCTATCTAGTCCAGTTTAGTCCATGTTTACAGAAGTGTTTACACAACTTTGATCTTGCCGACGAGTTATTCGACCCGGTTTAGTCAAGGTTTGCACAAATAGGGCCTGATACATAAATTCACTCATTCAGTTATACATGATGTCGTGCAGTCAGTATGAACAGTTCTGAGCACTCGGTTATATCGACCCTACTGTGGGAACCACCCACTAGACATCCATATCAGTTCACTTATAATGCAACCCTTGGACCATAACCCATATTGATTGTAAAGAAGATTGCATGAAGTATGCAAAACGTATATCATTATTAATTATAAATCAGTGATAGTTATAACACTTTACCAGTATCTTATTGTATTTATTGTTACGATAATAATCCTATTTTAACGTTTAGGCCTTGTGCCAAATAGTACATATATGTTTACTACAATAAATGAGAGATAAATTTATTGCTATATAACTATGTGAAAAGCTATCTTTAGGATAAGTGTTCTTGTATAGTCTATGTCTGTTTGCATAAGGAGCACTGCTTGATCAAAATAAAGAAGAGAGAAAAGTGAATTTTATCACATTAATTAAGTTTATCTTGTTACTTATTACAGTTAATGGTAAAAGTATATTTATCTCATAGCTTGATAACATTTTGTTCTGTTGTTCAACGACGTAATTTTTTTCGTTTCACATTTCAGAGAAACTTGGCAACGAAGATGAAGAGAAGTTGTCGGTGGCCAGTGACTTGGAATCCATCCTGACATGTTACTGCAAGTCACGGGATTTGAGCTATTCTCGAGGCAATGGTTGGCTGGAGATCTTGCAGCCCATGCTGGCTCTGAAGATGAACAAGGCTGACTTGTACAACTGCTTCTATGCCCTGATATCCAAGTTCATCACACGGTAAGTTGTCAATGTTCCACCCCTACGAATCAAAATAATATTCGTTCTATATTATAATAAAATATATTAGTTATAAACAAAGGCCAGACACATACACGTCCGCCCCGATAGCTCAGTGGGTTAGAACGCTCACCTTGAGTGCTCTGGCCACCTGAGAGCCTAACGGCACGTGGATCGGTAGTTCGAGCCCTGCCGTGGCCATGTCTATGTGGTCGCATTATAAAGATTCCATGTCGTTCGCAGAGAGTAGGGGGCTACCACAGTTGAAATGGCTCCGCTCTTCCCTTCCTTCTCCCATTGACGCGATATGACCAAACGCGGTTGAAGCGTCCTGAATATACCACCTACATGTGCAACCAGACACATACAGGTGGCGCGGATTATCTTAGCTCAGCCTGCTTATCAACTGATCTACAGGGAGGTTATCGTTGGTAGAAGAAACCCTCAAAGCCCAAAAACAAACTTTAGATCTACAGAGCCAGCCACTACTGAAATATAGAATTAGATATCTTACGAAGATCAGCAGTATCAAGTTATCATGATAAATTCTTAATTCTTAAAGAGAATTCAGTGATTTTTGACATTTTAGCGTTTTTACGAAGTTGTCTTAAAGTTCGTATTACAGTATTTCTATTGTATTTAAATTTGTAACTATTGTGTGCAAAGGGCCTTTTATGTACGAATAAACTTATCTTATAATATTGTTTTGATGTTTCTGTTTAACGTATCTGTTATCCCGGAAACAGTATAAATCATGAACAGGTATTCACATGTCTGATACAAAGGTCTGTAACTAGATCACTATGATTCAATTTAGAAAGTTGTTCATAGTTCTTATCTATTGTTCTCATTTTTCAGAGATTGTGTAAAGAATGGCAAACCGTTCCATCTCTTGCGGCTACTGCTTCTCTACCACGATCCTGAGCTGTGTTCTTTTCTGGATTCTAAACGAATATATCCAGACGCTTATGCCTTGGGCTGGGTAACCACTTATTTCATCTTTCTATGACTGACTGGAAGCAACGAACTGACATTATGTGTCACATGTTTACTCTTCGGGGCAAAAGGCCGAAGAGTATGGGCAAACGGCAAACATCTATGCCAACTGGGTCTCATAATATATGATTTCTTCCACTTCGCTTAAGTTCTTATGGTTTAATGATTGTTTATCGCTATCTTTAATATATGCCGTGCGAAAATACAAGAACGTACGTTGTATTAATTCATATGTACATATTGTTTCTTATTGACAGATATAATTGGCAATATGTTAATTGATGATCATATATTTCTTTTTATTTGACATATATAAGTGACGATGTATCGTTGACATATATAATTGACGATATATCGTTGACATATATAAGTGACGATATATCGTTGACATATATAATTGACGATATCGTTGACATATATAATTGACGATATATCGTTGACATATATAATTGACGATATATCGTTGACATATATAATACGATATATCGTTGACATATATAATTGACGATATATCGTTGACATATATAATTGACGATATATTGTTGACATATATAATTGACGATATATCGTTGACATATATAACATACATAACATAATCGTTATTCTCCACGTTGCCCGGCCCTATCGCATACCATTGTCGCTAAATATGTATAAAATAGGAGTTTATGTGTCTGTCTTTCTCACTGACGCCGTGACGTCACAGTTCCAGAGCCTCTTCTCGGCGCCGTGCGATCTGAACGTGATTCTGAACATGTGGGACGTGTACCTCCAGCACGGGGACCCCTTCCTGCTCTTCTTCCTCGCCTTAGTCATCTTAGTCAACGCCAAGTAAGTGTCCCCATCTGCCCTGGTCACACACAGGTACACACACCAAGGGGAGCCGTCGTGGTCGAGAGGTGGCATAGAGTTCAACGGGTTGGAGGTTCTAACCCCGCCGTGGTCAAGATGTGGCACAGAGTTCAACCGGTTGGAGGTTCGAACCCCGCCGTGGTCGTGAGGTGGCCTAGCAGTATTCAACCGGTTGGAGGTTCGAACCCTACCTGGCGACGCCTTATCCCATTCATCTAGCTCCAGGGTTTCATGGTCTATCGTAAGAGGGTTGTGCAAAAAAGTGGCCTCAAACTCCAGCCGTCCCACAAACCCATGAACATCTTCCGGCCATTGCGTACTTCACAATGATCAGTAACAGACATATTTCACCGTGATGTATTGTCGTGTTCTCGAGCCTAACCTGGTCGGAGGTGACTCGACTACTAGACGCAGATGAGGCCACAGGACGTGGATTTCCACCCTGATTTTCCGCCTTAGGGACACATAGGTATCTTATCCGGCGCTCCCATGGTGAGAATGTGAGCCCCCGTGGCCGAGTGGTAGAGCACGCGACTGTAGACTAATAGGTCTCTGGTTCGACATCCTTCGTTGTCCCCCGAGGAACATCATTTAATTTCCATCTTAGACTTGTCATTAGTCATTAGTCATTAGTTATATGGCTAAAGACTATGGTGACCAACTATATGTATGTCAGCTAATCAGCTGGGTGGCTATCATCTCTCTTGCTATTTCATCTAATTCATACTAATTCATCTATTGCTCTCATCTGTGTCACTATCATATATCTTGCTGTCATATGTGTGGCTGCTGCTTCTTTTTGCTGTCAGATTCGTGTCTATCATCTCTCTGACTGTCAGCTATTTGGCTATCATATCTGTTGCTGTCAGCTATGTGGCTATCATATATCTTGCTGTCATCTGTGTCACTATCATATATCTTGCTGTCATATGCGTGGCTGCTGCTTCTTTTTGCTGTCATATTCGTGTCTCTGACTGTCAGCTATGTGGCTATCATATCTGTTGCTGTCAGCTGTGTGGCTATCATCTCTCTTGCTGTCAGCTGTGTGGCTATCATCTCTCTTGCTGTCAGCTGTGTGGCTATCAACCAGTCGTGTCGCTCACACACATAGAGTACATTTTTCATTCAGATTATCTGTCTATAACTTTCGAAGTCTGTGTCTTTAACCTCGAATTCATTGGCTTTAGCATTGAATCACTTGCCCGGAACAGTAATGCTATAAATGTACACTGCATATTTCTGTAATGCGATAAGAAATTTGCTTTAATTAATTTGTAAATCCTAACAAATAACTTGCATCAATTGTTTTGAACGCTGGAATGTATATGTTTCATAATAGCCTAAGCCATTTTCTGACGCTGCTTTCTTTGTATCTAAGTCTCATTGAGAAAGGTTGTAGAGTTAAGTTAGTGTCTGTCCCTGTGGCAGTTACTGTCACCCACCTTATTGTCAAATTACGATTTCACCCTTTTTTAGCATCTTTAGGCTATCGGGTAGTTCACAACTTAGCCTGTATTTATATACATATATAAGAAAATAAGACTTAGATATTGAGATGTACTCTATTTCAAAATACAATGGTGACATTGTATTTCGACCATCTAGATCGAAGGTGTGAATGTCTTGGTTAGTTCAAGGGGGGTCCCTGTAACTCAGTGCTTAGAGCTGCCGGCGCGCCAAGCCGCTGGTCCTGGGTTCGATTCCCGGTGGCGACACCAGTCGCTGTAGCTCAGTGGTTGGAGCTGCCGGCGCACCAATCCGCTGGTCCTGGGTTCGATTCCCGGTGGCGACACCAGTCGCTGTAGCTCAGTGGTTAGAGCTGCCGGCGCGCCAAGCCGGCGGTCCTGGGTTCGAGTCCCGGTGGCGACACCAGTCGCTGTAGCTCAGTGCTTAGAGCTGCCGGCGCGCCAAGCCGGCGGTCCTGGGTTTGAGTCCCGGTGGCGACACCAGTCGCTGTAGCTCAGTGGTTAGAGCTGCCGGCGCGCCAAGCCGGCGGTCCTGGGTTCAATTCCCGACGGCGACACCAGTCGCTGTAGCTCAGTGGTTAGAGCTGCCGGCGCGCCAAGCCGCTGGTCCTGGGTTCGAGTCCCGGTGACGACACCAGTCGCTGTAGCTCAGTGGTTGGAGCTGCCGGCGCGCCAAGCCGGCGGTCGTGGGTTCGAGTCCCGGTGACGACACCAGTCGCTGTAGCTCAGTGGTTGGAGCTGCCGGCGCGCCAAGCCGGCGGTCCGGGGTTCGAGTCCCGGTGGCGACACCAGTCGCTGTAGCTCAGTGCTTAGAGCTGCCGGCGCGCCAAGCCGCTGGTCCTGGGTTCGAGTCCCGGTGACGACACCAGTTGCTGTAGCTCAGTGGTTGGAGCTGCCGGCGCGCCAAGCCGGCGGTCCTGGGTTCGAGTCCCGGTGACGACACCAGTCGCTGTAGCTCAGTGGTTGGAGCTGCCGGCGCGCCAAGCCGGCGGTCCTGGGTTCGAGTCCCGGTGACGACACCAGTCGCTGTAGCTCAGTGGTTGGAGCTGCCGGCGCGCCAAGCCGGCGGTCCTGGGTTCGAGTCCCGGTGACGACACCAGTCGTTGTAGCTCAGTGGTTGGAGCTGCTGGCGCGCCAAGCCGGCGGTCCGGGGTTCGAGTCCCGGTGGCGACGTCCTGATTTTCATATCTTCTTTCTAATAAATTACCCTCCAAGTGGCTTTCCAAAACCCAATTAAGTTTCATGCGCAAGAGCGTTTCTCAATAGAAAATCATATCAGAGAATGAAAGATTTACAGACTGAAATCTACTCTCTAGTATATTCTGGTAGATTATTTTTTACTAATATTTAAACAGAATATCAAGAAATGCAAGTGCATTTCCTGTCGGTCTGTAATTCACGACTTCTGATCCGCGCTTTGCCAATATCCTCTTATAGCCGCATGCCACTTACGCTGTGTACCACCGAGTAGACGTTGTGCTATAAGGATGAATACTTAATGTATACGTGATTGATCGCTTGTGTGTGCATTGTGTGATTGTCGTACTAATCCCACTTCATACTGTTATCTCTTTTGAAGAACGGATATACTGAGGTATGTCATAGCAACCAGTTGTACCCGGGCGTCGATATGTATGGAAGCACAACTCTGTATTAATATTTATTAATTGTACATAACCAGTTATATCCAGCCATCGGTATGGAAGAACATCTCTCTAATAATCTTGATTAATTGTACAAAACCTCCCGGCTTGCTTCGCGATAAATAAGCTTAATTAGCACACATGATAATTGATTGCAATTGATTGATAATCTGGTTGAATTAAGCATTTGATTTGATAACTAATACAGTTATACACTTCACTTGTGGCACTGGTGGCGAATGTTGTATTTATAAACATATTACACTTTAAGTTTAATAGCATGTCATATATATCTTACATGCAATAATTTTCACGCGCACAAGGTATTCCATGTTATTACAAAATTGCCGAGAAATACTGCAAGGAATTGAAACAAGTAACCTTACACATCCAAGCGAAATGCATATCATTAGAATGAGTAAATGACTATGAATATGTTTATGAATATGAATATTGGGATTGACACAATTCAAGCGAAATTCATACAATTAGAACATGCCAATGACTGAAGTTGTTGTTGTACATACATGGTGTAGTGTTAGTAGGATTGCTGTAGACAATCTATTGCCATAGTTAAGTTTTGCTGTCGGTCAATTATATTGAGAATCTCGGCGGCAGCTCCGGTTTTATTTCCCTCTGTCCATTACTCCCTAGATGACACCATTTTGTCATTGAGTCTACATTTCTTTGTCTAGTCTCGTGATGTCTCGTCCCACACTATAGCGCGGAAGTTGAGGCGTCGGTGCCTCGTCCTTGGAACGAAATATAAATCTTTGGTGGACATTTTTTCGAACAATTGTTGCGTTGCTCCTGTGATATAACCCTACTCTATCCCCCCTCGACACGGTATCAATGACTACCAGTTATATATAGATAGTCATCCTCACCCGAAGCTCAGGCTGTGGGAATCGGGAATCAGTGTGTTTATATTTTGCGACTCCAGTTACTTTCAGTTTGGGAATAGTTAGTACCGGGGACTTTGCTGGTGGGTCGTTCTTCCATGTATGAACGAAAAATTGTTTCAGCATAGCTCACGCATTACTCACGCCTAGCATTTGGTACTTCCATTCGTGGGTTCTAACATGGAAGATGGACCAGGCTGGTGGTACTTTATAAGCAATGACAATGATCCCATGCCGCGTGTATGGATTAAGGTTACGTTACGAGGATCCAAACTATGTTTGACTCGCTTCAGCTGTGTTATTATCAAGTGTCCCTATTGTAGTGTTTAACAAATGACGGTATTCTCCAACCCTTCGTTCCTCTAATAACAATACGAACATGCCTGCTCATGGTTATGCTACCTCGTGGTTATGCTACCTCGTGGTTATGCTACCTCGTGGTTTTGTTACCTCGTGGTTATGCTACCTCGTGGTTATGCTACCTCGTGGTTATGTTACCTCGTGGTTTTGTTACCTCGTGGTTATGTTACCTCGTGGTTATGTTACCTCGTGGTTATGTTACCTCGTGGTTATGTTACCTCGTTTTAATATCCTGGAGCATTTGACCTACGGATTTCCGTCAGCTGCGTGGTTATAAGATACTGAATCCTGTCTGATAGAACATGTGAGGCCTTCTCTAATTAATTTGAGAATTTATAATGTTATAATAACGCGGAATACTTTATCTCAAACGTCTGTCTTGTGTTGCAGAGACCAAATAGTTACTATGGCGGATTGTAGTAAACAGGACATCATAGGTGAGATTGGTCGATCAAATCAGCATTGTATTGTGACACCTTTATTTCATGCCGGTATCTGATTATAATAATTTATGATACTAAAAACACTACAAGTAGATCCACTTTTGATGATTTCTTCTAAATATGGACCACACAATTAATTTGACAAATTATTGTAATATTTATATGTAATTTGTATGAGGGCTGCTTTCTGAAGAAAACCCTCATTGAGCAAGGTGATGCAAGAAATGTCCCCAGATAACGCAATCAGTAACTTGATGGTTGGTTTCCAGACAAACTCTCGACGTTTCCCAGCGCGTTGGAGGCAGAAGACATTGAAGACTTTTGCGGTTTGGCTCAGTATTACGCCTCAAAGACTCCCCAATCATTCCGAAAGGTGAGCGACGCCTGAAGCCTAAGCCATGAGATGACATTAAGTTAGAGGCATGGCTAAGGCCAGCTTCATATGCTGCTGACAGCTGTGAAGCTTAAAGGATTTGACCCTCAAAGAAAATCTAGTTCTGTCTCACCACAACAGTATGTTGATCAGTAAATACATAAAGACACGTGGCTTGGAACACCGCTATGGATGACTTCATACATGCATGCCATGTATGACGTCACACAAGCGATGCATGACGTCACAAAAACGATGTATGGGTATGTATGATGCGATGTATTGCGTCAGACAGTCGACATAGCATTGTCTGAAAAAAGATAGATAGATGTGTTTGTGTTATGCCATTAACGCTCTGTTCTTATCCATGTCGATCCAGGAATTCCAGAATCCACTTTTTGGCACTTCCTTGGCATCTCAGAAGCAGGATTTGGATTCTGGGGTGGCTCAGGCTCTCTGTCTTCCCGTGTCCGTGACGGAACTCCTCCAGTCCAGTCGGCCCGGGATGGTAAGTAACTTTACGTCGTTCTTTACGACGTCATATCCATTGAAGAAAGGTTTATCATAACGCGCTCCCAGAATGTCGTCATCTTGATTACATCATAGCAACCTGTGCCTAGGGACGCAACGCGAACGATGCAGGACCTGGTGCGTTCTAACTCCTCTCCAACTGTGTTTGTACTGTATGGTCCAAAGGGGGGGAGGGGGAGGGGGAGGGGGTGGGGGTAGACATGGGGGACATGCTCCCGCCCCCTCCTCCTATGGGTCAAGATTTATGGGTGGCATCTTTGCACACACATGGTCCAAGAAACAGTTAACATATTTCTCGCACTCAATTGGCTGTAGCCCATTGTAACACCTGGTCCGGAATAAACCCGTCCCGCAAATGGGTGCTTTCCAACAGTGTTGATTTCTTACCTCTCAGCGTGAACATTGACTTAGCTTAGCAAATGAGCAAATGCATGTGGCGATATTTCCAGTGCGATGTGGGTTTAACTCAGCACATGTCTCCCATGTCATGTCCGAGGCGAGAATAAGACAGATGATGGTCTCGCTATTCCCCGCCACGTCTCCTTTCTCAGTTTCCTGATGACCTTGCCATGCATATTTGATACGTCCAATGTAGATGTTATCGATTGCTCTCATATTTTTTATAATCGTAAGCGTAAGAGATTATTTATATGTTTTTTATAATCGTAATTATGATAGTTTTAACTAATCGTAATCGATTACATTTACAATGTACTCACCCCATGCCTAGTGTTCATCGATTACATTTACAATGTACTCACCCCATGCCTAGTGTTCATCGATTACATTTACAATGTACTCACCCCATGCCTAGTGTTCATCTATTACATTTACAATGTACTCACCCCATGCCTAGTGTTCATCGATTACATTTACAATGTACTCACCCCATGCCTAGTGTTCACTTTGACGATGTTTTCACTGGGTGATTAATGTGAGTTCACCGGGTTCCAGACGGACGGAGTGAAGTACTTCGTGGTGGACTGCCGACCGGCCGAGCAGTACAACAGCGGACACCTCCATATCGCCTTCCATCTGGACGCCAACCTGGTACGTCACGGCACATCGACTTTATATTCAGGACGCTTCAACCAATTCTGGTTACGGGCCGTCGCGATAGCTCAGTGGGCTAGAGCGCTCGCATTGAGTGCTATGGTCACCTGAGAGCCTAACGGCACGTGGGTCGGTGGTTCGAGCACCGCTGTGGCCATGTCTGTGGAGTCGCAGGATAAAGATTCCATGTCTTTCTTCGTAAAGAGTAAGGGGTTACCCCCGGGGACATGGCTCCACTCTCCCTTCCTTCTCCCATTGACGCGATGTGCGAGCTCTCTAACCCACTAAGCTATCCAAGTACTGGGCTGAGTTCCGTATCGCCAACCTCCACGGCGAAATGTCTGCGGTGAACCGACCACGCTATTTACTAACGACTTTGGTCACTGCCATCTATTTTCGTCCCACAATGCAGCAGAATATTGTCTTTGCTTGTGTATCCACTGACTGCTTAACCATACCTTGCAAATAATAGCATATTCTGAATAGTGTTAAATATTGAAACGAATATGAGAGGTCTTGGTACGTGTCGCAGCATCACTTCTATCAAACAGACTTTTGCCTAAAATATTAACATGCATTATATTTTACATCCTATAGGATTTTGGGATAGCAAGTCGTTATGCTAACACGCCACACTCCTTGTTTCAGATGTTACAAAACCCGACAGAATTTTCCTCAGCAGTATCGAGCTTAATGACGGCTCAGAAACAAGCAATAGCAGCAGGTAGGTCATTGTAACCAAGGTAACCTGTTTATTACCACGGTAGCAGTAGTTAGGTCGTCGAGTGTGCTCACTGTTACCAAGGTAACCTGTTTGTTACTATGGTATCAACATGTACGTCGTCGAATGTGCTCATTGTTATCAGGTAACCTGTTTGTTACCACGGTACCATGTGCTACGATAGTAACCAACGACTAGCTTAATATCGAACCAAAATATGCATCTGCAAACAAGATACAATATGTCAAGTGCTAAGTTTCTAACCTCATAAATACAAGAGCTAAATGAGATGAAGCTGACTACAACTTTGTATATATATATATAAAGTCTCTCTCCTTCAAACAACATACCGGTATATGTTGTGTGAAGGACCGGAATGATAGAACTTACTTCCATAAGAACTTGTGAGACGGCCAACGTGCATTTTATGATGTAACGAAATCAAATTAACATGCACAGAATAACTATAACTATATTTCACTATATACATATGCACTATAACTTCCCTTGGGCCTATTTTGCTTCTGCTATTCAATAAGATGCCACGAGTAAGTAAAGTTAAATGCCTTATATTTACTTTTCACGGAGTAAACGCATATTTTGATTTCCATTCCCGCCGTAGAAATTCTTTTATGTGGTGGTACGTCTTCTTATATTGGGATTGGTGGCTATGGCTGCTTAAGACCCACATAGTTGCTACTTGAGACCCATGTTGTTTCTATGGATAATTCAGGCCCGTATGGTTGATTTCGGTAATTAAGGACCACGTGGTTGCTATGGATACGTGAGGCCCATGCGGTTGCTATGGATA
This sequence comes from Arenicola marina, assembly GCA_964019135.1. Taxonomy (NCBI): domain Eukaryota; kingdom Metazoa; phylum Annelida; class Polychaeta; family Arenicolidae; genus Arenicola; species Arenicola marina. The sequence goes on from OZ025250.1 coordinate 39,395,139, forward strand.
ATTCAGGCTCCTATAGTTGCTATTAATACTTATGACCCATATGGTAGATATGGGATCCTTCAGGACCATGTGGTTGCTATGGATACTTCCGGACCACGTGGTTGCCATGACTATTTAAGACCCTCGTGGTTGCTATGTTACAGGCGCGGCCGCTGGGGGTGAACACCTGTGTTTCATGGGGTCAGGGCGCGAGGAGGAGGACCAGTACGTCAACATGGTGGTGGCCCACTTCCTGCAGAAACACTCCCAGTACGTCAGCATGACGCTCGGCGGATACGCAGGTAGGTCAAAGGTCAAAGTTGAAGGCTTCTTCTTTGGCCACAGTGGTCCATTTACCATGTTAGAGCCTACGCGCAATGGATTATTGTAGTAAATTGTAAACATGAGTCATACGTGAGCTATGCTGAACCAATGGTTTGCCCTAACATGAAAGAATGATCGTTGAGTTCTTCATAAATTTTGTTCAATGCTATGAGGAGCGTAGGAGAAAGTATGATAACTGATGCGAGCTGTAATATATCGTCCTATCACGGGTCTACATTTCGCCGGGAATTACTGTTATATTCGCAAAGTAAATCTGCAAAGAAATAATGATATAACAGTTTACATATATAATATACGATATAACATATGTCTGGGGGGAGCCTCCGTGCCGAGTGGGAGAGCACTCGACTGCAGATCACTAGGTTCCTCAATGGAAATCCGGACTGGGCGATCGAATCTGATGTGGTGCATATTACATCCACATTATTCATCGTCCTGACAAGTTTCTTTATCTGCTTTAGCCTTCATGTGCACAAAGCGGCCCTGAAACAATAAGCACTGCATTTTGAGGTGTGAATTCTTACCTATAGCAATTAATTGTCAAAGGTAATGTAATATTTTGAGCGGGTTCCAGTGGAGTGACTTGTAAATGTGGTTGTTAGTATGACGTGTCTGTGTTGTGTGCGGTGACAGAGCTGCACGCGGCCCTGGTCGACGACCTCTCAGGGGGCCTCTCGGACCACAACCCCCGCTCCTGTATCGTCTGTAACCCCGAGGCGGCGGCCCTCAACGGCCTGGAGACGCAGGAGTTCCACTCGCCAGACGCCGTGAGTCACTGCAGTCGGCATTGGCCGGCGACTGTGCTTATCGTAGTTCTCATTATTCCACAGGGTGGCGCCACTGTATATGCCATTCATTGTGGGTGTTATTTTGGTCTTAACGTTAAGATGACATCGTCACATCACGAAAGAAGAAGAGATCACAGAAAAGACTGTGGCCATTTTCAAAGATGGCTGACATGCGGGAAGATATTTGACGGCAGCAAACTGTAAATTCGATTACTCTGATTGTCCACGAAACTAAAAGATATTCTATAATTGTTGATATCCTAAATTAATTATATTTTACTGACCTTGACCTTGACGCGCAGATGGACCAGTTGCGGGACACTTTCGGTCGTCTACTTCCGGTCGTGAAGGAGAAGTCAGCCGTGATGAAGGAGAAGATGATCAACTACATTAAGAATGAGACCGGCGTGGGAGAGAAGTGAGAATCCACTGCTCTACCTGGAAATGTTTTAATTTCTCTCCGCTGCTAATGTTATTTCTGTGTATTTCATATATGTTAATCTGCCTTGGGCTTGACAGTTTTGATTTCTATTTCATTTCAATGTGTAGCTTCTTTTATCTTTACTTTCATCTCCCTCTGAAATAAATATTGATTTCCTTTTTCCTTCTATAATGAAGACTTCTCTAATATCCCGAACGGGAGTCTCTCTGGTGTTAGACCGCAGATCAGTCAGGTCCTGGGTTCGAATCCGGGCCCGGGCACCTCCTCTGGGGCATGTGTCATTCATTCATCCCTCATCGTCTCGGAAGGTTCATTGGCCATGCTGCTTAGCCCTTGTGCGCACAAAGGTGGCATAAAACACCCATTCCTTTGCTTGACAGACACGTGAGCAGCACAGACCGCGTGGGCAAGCGGTACAGGAACGTGGCGTCCGTCTTCACGATAGGAGACGACGAGGAGGGTGAGCAATGATGTGCCCCCCCCCCTTCCCGCTCCCCACTCTGCTGGCCGAGAAAACATTCATTCATGAAGTATTAACATCAGGCAGGACTGTATTTGTGATAATGGTACTCTGTAATGAGCTGGCACAAATGTGAGAAATTCAAATTGTCATTGAATAATTGAGTTTAGAACATGAAGGATAGAAATTTTGCATCGTTGTAAGTACCAAGAAGTAACTTACTTACTTGTAAGTAAGAAGTTATTATGTCATTATATGTGCTATGCGATGCAAATGCTAGAAATAATTGTTCACTATATAAAATTAAAAGACGAATTATGGCGTTGTACAACAGCTGATTATATAATTATTTTATAATGTAAATACTGATATGGACGCGATAGGGTAATGTGCAGAAATTAGGAACGCCCTGTAACATTACACCAGCTTTTTATTTAATTTACTTTCACATACTTTCTGTGGTACTGATGCCACTTTATGAAAGAGATAATAAAGAAAAACTTGCGGCCACTTTTCATATTGTCATTTCGCATGTCGTGTAACAATTTGCGTGTTCACTTTGCAGAGGAGGTGACTCAAGTTCCGTCTTCAGACGACGAACGACGAGATGTTGTCAACATCGACACGTGGCTCAACAAACCTGACGTCAAGCACGCATATCAGTGTCAGCAGGTCAAGGACACCGGATACACATATCCCAGGTACGTACAGAGTAAAGGTCAAGGACACCGGATACACATATCCCAGGTGCGTACAGAGTAAAGGTCAAGAACACCGGATACACATATCCCAGGTACGTACAGTGTAAAGGTCAAGGACACCGGATACACATATCCCAGGTGTGTACAGAGTAAAGGTCAAGGACACCGGATACACATATCCCAGGTACGTACAGTGTAAAGGTCAAGGACACCGGATACACATATCCCAGGTGCGTACAGAGTAAAGGTCAAGGACACCGGATACATATATCCCAGGTACGTACAGAGTAAAGGTCAAGGACACCGGATACACATATCCCAGGTACGTACAGAGTAAAGGTCAAGGACACCGGATACACATATCCCAGGTACGTAAATAACAAAGATTAAGGACACCGGATATACATATCCCAGGTACGTAAACAACAAAGGTCATAGACACCGGATACACATATCTCAGGTGCGTACAGAGTAAAGGTCACGGACACCGGATACACATATCCCAGGTACGTAAATAACAAAGATTAAGGACACCGGATATACATATCCCAGGTACGTAAACAACAAAGGTCAAGGACACCGGATACACATATCCCAGGTGCGTACAGAGTAAAGGTCACGGACACCGGATACACATATCCCAGGTACGTAAATAACAAAGATTAAGGACACCGGATATACATATCCCAGGTACGTAAACAACAAAGGTCAAGGACACCGGATATGCATATCCCAGGTACGTACACAGTAAAGGTCAAGGACACCGGATACACATATCCCAGGTACGTAAACAACAAAGGTCAAGGACACCGGATATACATATCCCAGGTACGTACAGAGTAAAGGTCAAGGACACCGGATACACATATCCCGGGTGCATACAGACTAAAGGTCAAGGACACCGGATATATATATATATATAGGGGCCGGCCCGGTAGCGCTCGCCGTGAGTGCTCTAGCCACCTGAGGGCCTAATGGCACGTGGATCGGTGGTTCGAGCCCTGCTGTGGCCATGTCTGTGTGGTCGCAGGATAAAGATCCCACTTCGTTCCTTCTTCGTAAAGAGTAGGGTGTTACCCCCGAGGACATGGCTCCACTCTCCCTTCCTTCTCCCATTGACACGTTATGACCAAAGTGGTTAAAGCGTCCTCAATATACAACCAGCGGGATATATATATCCCAGGTAGGTAAACAGACCAAGGCCAAGGACACCGGATACACATATCCCAGGTATTATATACCATATTATTCAATCACAAATACATGTATGAATGTCCCGCCCATGAATTGTTGATATCAAGATATCAATTCTTGATATCAACAAGTCATGAATACATGTTCCGTCGCCGTCATCGCCATTGTGTACATTGTGCATTGTCTTTGGTTTCCAGCCACCTCCTGGTGACGGAGAGCCATCTGTACGTGCTCCGAGAGATCCCGAACAAAAAGGGGATGTCCTGGATCCAGGCGCGGCGGGCGCTCGGGAGCATCGTCAAGATCACCTCCAAGAAGCGTCATCCGGAGCTCATCACCTTCAAGTACGGGTCGAACGAGGAGCAGGCCGGGATCCAGGTCACCGACATCGACCGCTTCCTGATCCCCAAGGCCGCCGAGGCCACCAAGGTCATCAAGCAGCAGATCATGAAGGTTCTGGATACCCTGAGTGCGTAGCGCGCTGTCCGGCACAGCGCGGCAGGGCAGGGGTTAGGGCGAAATGAACAGTGCAATTGGTGAAGATCATTTCGTGGAAAATGAGCCACGATCTAGGACTAAATGAACAATTCATGCCGTGAAGATAATTTCGCGCAAAGTCATTCCCGATCTAGGACTAAATGAACAGTTCAAGCTGTGAAGGTCATCTCAGGCGAAGCGATTCTTGGTCTATAACTAAATGAACAGTTCAAGCTGTGATGCGATCCGATGGTGAGATGTTATGGCGATTTTGTCGAGTTGAAGTGTGTCCTTTAGGGACGCTTTTCATTAAACTTTACTCTGTACGTGACGCATGGACATGACATCGTTGGAGAATGAAAACATTTGAATTAGTATCGAGATTTCAAAGCATTTCGGGAAGAAAAAGTAACGGAAAAGCCACGTGAGGTAGTCAATAACAATATAATGTGGGTGTCACGTGACCTGGCTACGTGCCGATCGAAGTCGTTCACTCAAAGACTCATTAAGTCGTCTCCATGGAGACTAGGATCCAGATTCTGACGTGAACTGTGTCTTCTTCGCCTGCGACCCGCTGATCCGCCCAATAGCATGTTAATTGTCACAACACATCTAAATCGGAGGGGACAGTGTCACAACCAGTTATCTTACAACTGACACAACAAAACCAATTATCGAGAGGACTTAATGACTTCAATTAAACTGTAATTATAGAAATATTCTGTGGAGATGAAAATACCTGTGAATAAAACTAGTTATTTGTTTGCATGAACCTAAATAACACGACCCTCAATCCCCATAACTTATTTTAACCTCAGATGTAAGACAACAGAACACGTGAGGCTAGCATGAGATGTTCACTTTCTTTGGGTGTTATTTGATATTAAGTGCACTTTACGTGGGAATACAGCTAAGTGTGGTGGACTCTGGGTTTCGCCAAGGGTGTGGCGAATCCGACTTCTCTCTGTGGGGGTGTGCGGGGACGGCTTTTTCTTCGGGAAGGGGACACTGTTATGTCATAAACAATGAATGTGTAATTAATATTAGTTTTTTACTGTACATATCGGACTTGTGTATAAATAAGTGCTGTTTTGTCCTTGCTTTGCCGGGAGAGTGTTAATTGGATAGTAGTGCGTTTATGAGTTGTTAATCTCCCCGTCCTCTGTGATGTATTCGTTCTGTTACTCACACCAGTCAGTGGTGACGTCCTATTGATGGTTGGTACTGTGAATATTCTCAATATCCACGGCTAGGGGAATGGGCTTCTTTTTGTGGATCACCGCTGTACATGATTAGTTGCGTTATATATTTAATACACGCCACATAGTTATTCCAGTGTAAGAAGAATATGCCAGCTTGCCCCCTGGACTGTACACCACACTGGAGTGTACGGCACCATGGACTGTACAACCTCCTGGAGTGTACACTACCCCGGAGTGTACACCACCCTGGAATGTACACCCCCTAAAGTGTACTGCGCACTGTCAACAGTACGCCAGGTCATCGCCTGCTGGCGTACACTGGGCGTACCGGGCCGCAGAGACCATGCTATCTCCAGGACGCACATCGCTAGGCCAGCGGGCCGCATCATGTAGCTGGGTGACTGTACACTGCTCCTGGGTGCCTATTGAACGTCATTGGTCACATAACGGGTATATATATATGGCGTATATATATATATATATATGGCGTATATTGGGGGTGGGGTGGATGGGGAAGGGGGGGGGTCAGGTGACACATTGTTTTACATAAGAACTGTGAGAGTAATTCCACACAAAAAAATTCCGGTTTCATGTTGTTTCATCTGTTTTATCCGCACTTACCTCCAGCGTTGACCACGATCTTGTAACTGTCAGGACTCTGATTAGTATCAGTAGTTATGATTCAGTATCTTCATATCTTCCTTGGGGTATAGGCTTATCTTCAAAGTTACGTTAAAAATCTCGGAGTTTCTATTATTATTATTGCTCACTGCCTCCCCTCCCACCGCCTCTCTCCCAGTCATCACCCCTGCCACCACAGCAACCCTATTGTAACGTGCAGGGTTCGAGTCCGGATGAGGGTTCGCCTATCGATGGTTAGAAATATTCTCACCATAGGACAATGGAATTCCACTGTAAATGTCTGTTCTCTAATAAAACAACCGAACATTTGTTTTTGTCTTTGTTTCCTTTCGTGAAACACAACACGTTTGTCGGCCTACATATAGTTACATGTCGTTAGGTATACACATGTGCCGCCAAATGACCCATTCTTCGCCTGTTTTCTTTCTTTCCTCGGGGCTGAAACCTACATTTCCTCTCGATAGACCCATCTGAGACTGATAAACCTTTCTATATCCTCAATCAAGGAAAGAAAATGTTTATGTTTCGCATATTCAGTGGTACTCCTTATCTGGTAGAGACACCCCGTCACATCAGGGGGCGGGGTTACCGGAACTTTTAATCTGGTACAGGCACCACGTGATATCAGTGGTGGGGGGGGGGGGTCACTGGCCCTTTCTATCTGGTACAGGCACCCCGTCACATCAGGGGGGTCATGTTAACAATATGCGATCGTATTTTTATCCTGTAGGTTAACATTACATATCCACATTATATTTTTTGCATCACAATCTCACTGCATGAATAAATTCCCCAAACATATGGTCAATTGATATATCGAAAATAAAAGAGAGCGACATGCTAAGCAGTCTGGGGCGGCAGTTCCTTGTAACTCCGCTACTAACAATTAGTCAGTCACATGTGAGACGACGTTGAGTCTTGTCAAATACCACCGTTTTCATCTCTGACTATTAATTAATCATAGAGGTCATCATAGTTAGGGTTCCGTTTGCTCGGTATATTTTCACATTTCCGTGACAATAGCATTGCCCAAATATACCATTGCAAAATATGGGCAATTCATACTTGCATTGGAATGTCTATATCTAGATACTTAGGGTAAAAATTTAATATATATAAATATCTATATATATATATATATATATATATACGGATCGAAATATATATATATATACGGATCGAATCGAACACCAACAATTCCCAGATATCAAGGCGTTGGTCCGCTTTTTTCAAAGATTGTGAGATATTGTACAACGAGAACGCATCACACATCTCTGTCCCAATTTGACAAAATACAAGAAACGTAAAGTTGAGAATGTTTTTTCGTTTTATTTTTCACATGTTTATGGAAATATTGATTAAAACAGACAAATACACTTTTATATGAAACATATTACATACATATCTTGTATTGGTATGTTCACCATCTATCTTGGTGACGCTGGTTGTGAACGACAATGATAAAATACGGACAGATATCTTCTGAACTCCTGGTACCTATAGTCACACCTCTCGACACTAACCACAACATTTACATATATACAAGACCTCATAAAATCACCATTTAATTTTGGCTGGCTGCGAATGAAGTTACAATCATTAAAAGTCAACTTCTGGTTGACGCCATGATGAGGGCCACAAAATGCCTGGGTCTAAACACCGAATAAAAGCTAAAATATTGACTCGTATTGCCCTCTTGGGACAACTCCAAAGCATAGTTGGAAGGTATATTTCATACTTCTGGCCCTTGAGTATTTTCCTAGTGAACGGCTGACATAGTAAATGTTTATAATTGGAGGCTATACTCTATGGACAAAATCCCGACAAAATGTAGTTACTGGTGTGATACGCCAGCTGCCATTGTCACGTGACATTCCCTGAGGCCCAGACCATCATCATAATGTTGGTGATGAGCTGACTAATTGACGTATGTAGACTTCCACAACGTGGCGTCACTTCCCCAGCCACCAATATTCAGAAAAAAAACCTCCTTGGATGCAGATATGTTATGTTATTACTTTCTGTAAACCTGTTTTTTACTGAATATGAAGTCTCTCTGGTCTTCGATCAGTGAGCGACGTTCGTCCACTGGCAAATAAAGCGCCACCTGGTGTATATATCCAGAGTGAGTAACGCCTGAAGTTGCACCAGAGCTGTAGGGGTGGGAAAGGGGGAAAGGGAGGGGGTGGGGTGCTACGCTATCACGCCATGATCTGACCTTCGACCTCATCAGACGTTAGGGTGTTTGCACCATAAAGTTGGTCTGTTTGCGATCTACCCGTCCCCCCATGGTACAATACAGCCCCAGACATCTATCTGGCAGAATTCAATAATGATATATTTTTCATTTCCCAGTCGCACGTCATAAGAACTGGTGGGAACTATAAAAAAAACTATCAATGCATACAACATGGAGTGACACTTTACAACATAGAAACGAATCCCTGATTCATTAAAATCATCACACTCGAATTGCTTAATACAAGAATAATGTTTGTACACAGTGGTGGAGAGGCCCAACACAGTCTAACAGTATCTGTAGTCACTGGGTCATAACGCTCGGGTAATTAGAGTCGTCAAGTTTTAATATCAATCCTAGCACACCTATCACCTCAGTGCCCCAAGGTCGTTAGCCTGACCCCAAGGTCGTTAGCCTGACCGCCTGTCATGATGAACTGTGGGCGTCCATCCGCAGTGTGGTCGTCTGCTTCAATAGTAACTCTGTGACTACGTCTCGGTAAACTTTATAAATATATATCCAGATGCAACCACTTCGTTAAGCAGGGCCAAATTAGTAGGACTTCATTGCCGTGGTGGGGCTTTTATATTTAAGAAAATTAAATAGTTATACGCAAGCTTGGGACAAATCGTTTCTAAAATTTCCAGAGAAAACAGTTCACACCGTGATTGATATAGATTCAAGCCCTTCATAATTTAGTTTATCCAAAATGTATGTTATGTAAACAAATGTTCCCAGGATGGTTACGTTAACAACTCGTTACATTAGAACCACGTGTTAGCATAAATATTGGGCAATTTAGACGAATTTGACATGAAATGTTGGTGCTTTAGGCCGCTTTTGTACATTTGAAAGCAAACCGTAACTATGGCGATGGAAGCAGTGACGTCATAATCAAGTGGAAATGGCACATCGGGCAAGGTGAGGGGGGGGGGGGGTTGTCACAACTCGCAGCAATTATCCAAATTATCTGTCATAAGAATGCATGGTTAGAATCCAAATCGAACATATCTCTCAACAAATTAGATATCTTTGGCTGTCGTGACGTCACAGTGGATCACGTGACACACTCCCTTCATCGCTCGTCCACGCCGAATGTTGAGACGAATCGCTACTCTGACGTCATTGGTTAACGTCGTTAATTAGCCAGAGATGTTAGTTCGCCAACACGTGACGTCGGGTGGCTCCTCTGCACGTCCCAGGGTGACGAATAAACCGGAAGTTGACTCAGAATTCATGATACGAAGATTATGCTGAAAAATAAAATAAAACAGGTTCATGGAATGATCTGATTCAGTTGACTCAGAATTCATGATACGAAGATTATGCTGAAAAATAAAATAAAACAGGTTCATGGAATGATCTGATGAGCGAGCCTTCTTCAATTGCAAAATGAAATTTATATTTGGGATTAATTTGCCAGACAATATAATAAAAAAGTATGCTCTAATTTCGCCCCGAAAAGTCCGAAATAATAATCACCTGCCTTTAGTCATTCCTGTAGCATAGATATGTTATCGTTATCTCTATCTTTATATATTACATCTTCACACGTTGATATTGCCTCGTCTGGAACACGTGTAATTTGCGGAAACAAAACATGGCCACTGTTACCACGACAGGGGCACTCACTGACCTTTTGTGTCGTCACGAACATCTTCTTCCCTGGAAATTGAACAAAACGATTAGGCCACTATAGCGACATGTTAACATTAAGGGCGAATAACAGACACGTTTTATTAATTGATAACAGGCTACACGAAACCATAAGAAATATTTATCTTAAAGTGACGCACAGAAAGCCTTCAAAGCCGAGATTACCTCAAATAATATTTCATAAGTCCACTTTTCACAATGAATTAAAATATTCAATTACACTGAGTAAATTAATTATGCAGAGATCACGCAAACATTAAAATTCAGATGTGCAATATTTGTCGACAAAATACATAAATTAACTTACCTCGTTGGTACTGGTTTAGATCCTGAAACGGTAAAGCGAATACATAGTGAATGCATAGCTTGGTACAGCACAAAACACATGGAACTTGAGATAATATAACCAGTACAATATTCTAGCATTCTTCGCTTCCCTTCTATCAATACGTGAGCGATTCACCCTTGGCTTAATTACCACAAATACACGATATGACGGTATTTACCCTGTTGTAGGAGTCTTTACCTTGGGTCTCTTATCCTCAACAGTGACCCCTGGATTGTTGACCTTGAAACGTGGTCTACTCACCCTTGGGTTTCTTGGCGTTCATTAACACGTGGGCTACTCACCCTTGGGTTTCTTGGCGTTAATTTAACACATGGTCTACTCACCCTTGGGTTTTTGAATGTTAAGTAACACGTGGGCTACTCACCCTTGGGTTTCTTGGCGTTAATTTAACACATGGTCTACTCACCCTTGGGTTTCTTGGCGTTAATTTAACACATGGTCTACTCACCCTTGGGTTTTGAATGTTAAGTAACACGTGGGCTACTCACCCTTGGGTTTCTTGGCCTGTCGTCGCTTGATGCAGACGACCACTATGATGATGATGACGACTATGACGGCGAAGGCGACTACTGCGGCGATGATGATGATGAACTTGTTGTCGTCTTCTTCAGGATCTGCAAGGCGGAGACGGCGGGAAAATGTCATCAGTTACTGCGAGTCTCGATGTCAATACATCATAATAACCATATCTTACAGACGCAAATCTTAACTAACTATTATTATCTTGTTCGTTATGTAACTAATGTTAATATATCCCTGTGGACAAACATTTTAACATGTTAAACGTTTTTTGTCGCTATATGTTGCCCATATATTTCAAGTACCAATATAATTATTGATCTATTAAACCATGAAAAGTTAACTTGCAAAACATGACAATAGAATACAATTATGTGAAAGTCGTAAACTAGAAATAGAAAAGCCTAATGAAAGGTAAAAAAGAAATGTAGCTAAAAAATATCAAAGTCCAGATATGAACCATACTGTGCTACAAGATGCTAGCAAATTCGGGGAGGGGGGAGCATGCAATCAGATAAGAGTCACATCTTAGTGTAATGCCAACAGATGTCTCTCATCTGACATGGCAGATGTGCGAGTAGGTTCTATTAAGCATTCCATGTTGAGTATATATAACCTGACTTGTGGCACTGGCTGTCCAGTGTGATGTGTATGTAACTAGGATATCTCGAGCCGCAACCGACATTCTGTAGTACCCAAATAAAGGCTTATATCAAAATACTCGTAAAAACAACTACTTAACCGCAAGTCCGTACGTTGTCTGGTGGAATGGGTGCCACGGTTTTTAAATAAATACTACAGATTGAATGAGGATAATCAAAGTTATGCATCCCTTGCAGTCACTGGTAGCCCATTGTCTCCATCTAGTAGTGTAAGACAGATGTGTGGGGGTCTGGATTAAGGGGGGATGAGATACCACTCACTGTCCTAATGGGATCAGTTGTGAACTTACGCCAGTAAAGACTGATATCAAATGAGAGCAAACACTTAAAATATCCAACCGCCTTGCTCAAAACGTAACCGCAACGGGGGACTTCAATATCAAAACGCATTTTCGACAGTGTCAAATGTGATCTAATGATATTTGTTCCTGCGGTTACGACGTGGACCTTCATATTGGCTCCAGAGCTTATGATCTGGACAAACTGACGTCCGTTAACACGTCAATAGCATGCTGGGAAAACATATCATAACCTCGAGGTAGCATATACTAACATGCAGGCTCGGCAAACCAAAGCACTTACGTGTGTTCTCCGTGGTATACCCGTACAATGAAATACAATGCAAATTGCGTGACGCGCATGCGGCTAGCTCATAACTTAAATGCGACTGACTAGACCTCATCTTGAATCTTAATCAACGTGACAAACTGGGAACTTAACAGGAAAGTATCATGCAAATCAAACCACAAGCTCACATGAGTACCTATATATAATGTATGGTTATTAATTATAAGCTCATGCATAATAATGCAAGTGTTGACTGCCACGTGCTCCATCCTTGTCTCTGTTCGTCTTCTGGTTTCGTTGTCATAGTCAGTGGAGTCGGACGAAATGCCTCGAATGACACGCGGCGCTCTATTATCGCCCACTAAAAGTGACTTGACCGTGCCAGGACTAGGGCCTACTGTATTGCCAGGACAATGAAACCGCATTGCAGTCTTACTAAGATCGTCATTGATAATATTTGCTTACATGTATTATCGCTGAATATATATTGCCGGTGATTTCATTTGTTACTGTCCTCATTGCAGAATAATCGTAATCGAGACCGTAGTTTAAATATAAGCAATGGTCATATTCAAATGTATTCGACGGATTTAGCGGTTAAACGTACAATTTAAGACGTAGCGCCTATACCTTTAGATTCGTGCCGGTGGGACTGCAGCCCCATAAAAGTGTCTGATTAAGCACTATTATTGGTTCTAGGCGGCTCTACCGTGAATGTACCATTACCATTAACAACTTCTCAAATTCATCGTCAACATAATATGTCGGTATCTATAAAAATCGCCTCGACAGGAATCTAGAGGTACACGCATTATGCTTACATATCGACGTCCATCACGTGTTGCGCGACACGCAATGCACGGTTAGCCGGTAACCTGCACCCATGTTTAACCCACTTTCGTGTACGTCATAATGCGCCCAAATAGTCCGTGTGCGCAGTGATAAAATACAGGAAGCGGTTTGCGGAGTCAGGTGAGACGGCGGCCCAGTGAGACCGGTATCACATTGTTTCAGTTACAACCCCTTTAGTATGCAAATAACATGCTGATCAAGCCATAACAAAGAACGCTTTCTATCGACACTGGTTATGTTTTTTACGTACACGAGTTGAACAAGCAGTGGCGGATTTCACGAACGCAGTTTAGCCGACTGCGGGGCTTAGTCGACTAACGTTACCATGTAAACGATGGGCGATTTTAGCCGACTAAGCGCCGGGGCCGGCGATATAATGTACGTGGAATGAGCCACAGTTGACACTTTACGAGCGAGCACCAGGAAGTTAATAACGGGTGAGCTTACTAGTCGCACCATGCACTTAACATAACACACTTCAACTGTACCACATCACAAGGAACGATTCACACACAATTCTTACAGATACGAGCTAGTTTGAAAGGGCGTTCATCATATACCAAGCAATAATAGCTAAGGTAGGTACTTATAGATAAAGCAAGGTTGGCTACTAAATTGTAATAAACTACGTAGACACATGGTAGAACCAACATATGTTAGTAACTGTTCATAACACGCCAGTTAGGCATAAGTCTATGAGCATGCAATAAAGTCCACCTTTTGATGAAAGCCAACAAAAATATTCCTTAAAGTACACCTTATTTAGTGTACAGAACTGCTAGTACAGGCACCAGCTCACACACATAATGTACCATGCAGAAAAAAGTACACATTCCCTATACGTAATTAGTATTAATAGCCGTGCAGCATTCCATGGAGTGAATGCAGAACACTGGACCGAACTCATATTTACAAATATTTTATTTCGTCCACTTCGACGGTTTCCAAATCATCGATCGCCACATTACAAAAAGTGTACAGACTTCTACCGTAAACGTTCGTACACAGAGCACCAGGATATTGACCTGTGTCGAATTCCCTCTCAACAAGTTACCGTAAACACTCGCATTTAGTTATTCGTTGTAAACACCTAGAAGGCCCATTCATTAATCTTGCTGCAGTCCAAAGCAATCTGATTCAACACCATAGATGAAATTCCAGCGACGCTGCTGCACCTACACCAACATCTAGCGTCGGTGTCGGTGACACCTTCACGTGTGTATTGTGACGAACGCCATCTCATCATAACGTACCCACATAATGCACATGCGTTATGATCTCACATGAACGCAACACGCCTGGTGCAGGTGCGTTATGATCTCAAATGAACGCTCCACCGTTCGCTTCTGGTGCAGGTGCACGTTGCGGAACCCGGCTGTTGAACCAGACCTGCCTGCGGGAGCAACGAACCAACAACAAGCGCTGCTTTGACCTTCATTTTACCTCAAAAGGACGTAAAATAACCTCAAAATAAAAGTTGCCTTGACCGACTACATGAATCATGAATCTCTTCATGATAACAGCCGCCCATGAGAATCATATTAGACAACGATTTACCGTTCATTTCGTATTAATTTCTCAATTCTAAAACGTTACCTGGTTCTTATCAACGTGTATATATTACATTACATATATGTAGGCTTAATTAGGTCTCTTTATCTTAAACTAGATATGTGGCGCTCCACCTAGCTCAATACAGTGAATGGCCCCATCATGTTTAAGATGGTTTAGCCACCTTGGCGCGGGCGTCCAGTACAAATAAAAAAAAACAGACTGATGGTTATACTTCTGCAAAAAAACTAACTGCTGATTTCATCTTAAGTTCAGCATACTTTGAGAGTATTTCGGTCGACAAGGCGTTATAAATAGGACACCCCCAGCACACGTACGGCGGACCGGACATAAAACACACTAGAGAAGCGCGAAACACAGATCAGAGTAGCTCTCTCCCAGAGTATATATACAATGTATAAAATGGACAGTTGCACAAAAAGAGAAGTTAAGACATTAGATAAGAAGCACGAAAAAAATAACTGTACAGAAGGCTTTGTTTCTTTGCGGCGCCAATAGGTGGCAGCAGCGGCTACATCCCCCAGCGTCAAGCAAACAGATCCAGTTACGCCCCATTTTCGACTATATAATGATGCGTTTTTCTACTGACGTTTCATCTGATAATTCCTAAGTACGATACAAACGAATGTCTATGACACTAGGACACACATAATAATAGTAACCATTCTCTTCCATCATCCGCGAATGGAAGAGGTGAATAACATTAAAAACGTTAATGTATTTTCTCGAAAAACACATCCTGGCGAAAAAAGTCACCGTAAATATACCTTGACGTCGCCAAAAGAAACAAACTCCTGTATCTTTTGCGCGTCATTTACTTGCCCTGCGGCGTCTACACTTCAATTCCAATCTCCTGTTCTATGAATAACACCGTACTTCCATATCATATTGGGGCTCCACCCCTTATAGGGCGAGTAACAGTGAGGAAAGAACATTTTCCGCAATTTCCCAAAAGGTGAACTGAACAGTTATATACACAGATGACTGGTGTGCATCATTGTAATATATATATACATTAGGCGCTGCGAGTGACAATGCAACCTGCCACGCCATGTACAGATCTTAATGTTAGGAACTGTATTCTCTGTTCGTCCAAATACATCCACATTATATTTGTGTAGACCGCGGCAGTCAAAATGGATCCTGTTCAACCTCTCATCAAAACTAATGAACCCTTGAAAACAGCGACATGATAGAAGTACAGTGGAAGTCTTGCTTCGTTCAGTTAACACACCAAACTGCCGATGATGCTACAAATTAATTAATATTTATATACAAGAATTTAACAAACGATTTTTTCATCGAATTATTTTTAAAGCGGAAACATTTTTACAGTTGTGTGTCACGTGAAAAATAGTACTTCGACATCGAGACTCGTTTTAAAATAGCATCGACCTATACTACATTGACACTTTGATTTCCCTCAGCCAAAGAATCAGTTCAACACGAAGGTGAACATTTGAATGCGATAGCAGATTGCCTAGCGTGCTGTCATATAGATATATAAATACACTGAAGCAGTAGATACAGGGTGCAGCGTCGTCCTTCCTCAAGGGATTCATTCAATTACACGTGGTCTTCGCATGTTTTTATATATAAATATGGAAGTATACTCACGACTGGTATTGGTCACAATTATAAATCTCGCTATAAATCAAAGCTTACTTCTGAAAAGATGCCAAACTATTGGAACTTTGTTGGTTAATGGAAACAAAGCTTTAATTGTTCAAACTTTCCATGATATTTAGTTGCACACCTGTGTGCTTCGTTTTGATGCCCCTTAAGAACCTTGCGGTGGTGTTGACGACACCGCCAAATTACACGCGAAATAAAATCCAGTGAATGAATCCATCACCCAAATGACCTACACGATACAACTATACAATGAATGGACAAGACACGCCACTTAAAGCTAGCACTCTCCACGTCACGTGACTGACAACGGGTGACGTCATATGGGTTTCACCAAGCAATCTATACCATCAACCTTCCACAGACGTTATGTGGAGCTTTCATGGCCATGTATTTGTAAAGTGAACAAGGCAAAGCATTAGGAGCTCCAACAAAAACGTTTTGAGTAATTATGAATCTCTCCTTGCCACCATACAAGATACACCAAGATAAGAGGCAATAACCCTACTTTAAAGGCTTAAACATCGCAATCCGAATCATAGAATTAACCAAGAAACCGTAGTATCCCTGGCGAAACATCCAATAATTAGGTTGCCATGGCAAGATAGTGGGTACATGTGACGTCAAGTTGTTGCCATAGTAACGCATCATAACGCATTTAGTCCGTTATTTCAAACTAGACAAATACGAAACATTCAGAAACCGATTACAAACAATATGTTGAGAGGAACATACATCCTCACAGCAGCACTTGACCACGGGTTCGGAGACTTTAAATAAGGTCCTCAGACAAATTCACATATTGTCCACCAGGCACTTAATTAGTTATGCAGTCTCGTAAAAAAATTATGTTTCAAATTAATCATTTTTGTGTAGAAGCAACGCAGATGCCAGACAAGGGTGAAAAGTCTTCAAATAAAGTAACCATATATTAAACCATGTTACAGGATTTTCAATGTGTTTCCCACAATAACATATCTCGTCCTCTGAAATTATGAGAACGGATTTCAAATGAATAAGGAATCACCAGCTTAGAAAAGCTGCATACCACATTTTGTGTCTGATATTTGTGGTGCATATACACCTTATGCCACACGTTCTCGTATATCCTGAACATAACCTGTCGGGGTGATACGCCCCCTAGTGGCGATGATGAGAACTGTAGACGGGACAAACCACAGGGGACAGAGCGAGCAGACGAGCGCGCGAGCCAGCGAACAAACCAACCAACCAATCAGCGGCAGAATCCTAGATGACGTCACATTGTTCTCATACCAGCAAGTTTCCCGCCACCACAGAGAGGAGAGTCAGACAGCAGAGGGTTAATGCGCTGACGGCCGCACACAACTCACCTGCCCCGTTCCCGTCCTCCCCTTTACTGGGTTGAGCCGCCTCTGGAAGCAGAACAAACACACGTTCAGTTTCTCAGCTCCACTCAAGGTTCCGAAACAACTGCAAACAGTTGAACTTTGGATGCATACAAAAAAACTAAAATTAACAGAATAAAAATAACACTTAAATTACACCTTTTATATAACCATGTATAGGCGGGCGTAGCCAAGAGTGCATTCCAAAATAACATAATAACATAAACCAATCCTTTTTAAGGCAGCTCAATGTTTTTAAGTCAGCTCAATGTAACTTAAATCTATAAGTATAAACGCAGGTTAACAGACTTAACTTGAATAACTTACTTAACTACAACTCTTTAAATAAGGTAGCCAAATGACTATTGCAAGCAAGTAAGCCAGCCAACAAGTCAAATATTACTAAGCATTTGCTGTCTATGAAGCCACGCAGGGATTTGCTTGTGATAGAGGGGTCATGATAAAGTGCCGGACACAGACAATACGGTAGAAGACAAAACGGGTTGAAAGGGGCCTTAAAAGTCGGTATTAAATCGTATCAGCATTTAATTAAGCATATGCGTTGGATAAGTGAGGAAGCTACTGTGTTGAAGAGCAAATGTCACGGGTTGGTTGCCTTAACGTCTATCTCAAATCAACCCAACAACTTTTGCGAGCAAAACATCAAAACTGAAAGCACGGACTAAAAAGCTGGAAGCGAAAAGAAATGCTGCCTAGTTAGCAGCCTAATCAAAGAGTTGAATCTTATTCATATTCATCACAACATCACGATCAGGCAAAAGATAACAGCACGGTACACCAAACGGGAAACTCTGCCACCAGTAGTGCAATATAGGAGCGCCCAAACTAGCCTGTATAGGGAACCGACATGCAAACAATCATACGACAGGTGCAATACATATATCATTGTTGAAAGCAGCGCCACCACGTGGTCGAGTCTGCAAGCTACCGGCCAACGTTTCCGATTACCATGGTTACCGGCGGGGACCGCGTGGTACCTACGTAATTTAGTCTTTCTGAAGCCAGAGTTATCTGGCGATGACTCGGTGGCTTGCTAATTACCGAAAAAACTAAAATTAAAGCCCCTGGTACATGAAGAGTGCCTTCGCCACTATTATGGGGCCCCAGCAAGGCGGGCGCTGGTTCCCTGATGTCAACACAAGGCATTCACCCCGCATGGAAACAGCCCACCATTTCTTTGCAATGGCTACTTGTTGTACGGTTGCCGCTGTTATAAATCAAGCCAAAATATTCCTTCCCATCGTTAGTTCGCATATCAGAAGCTGCACATTATTGAAGTTATGTTATTAACCATCATAGACGAAGTTGTTAGGCGGTGAGGAGATAGGCCAGAAATCCGTGGTCGGCGTTTGGTTCTCGACTCAATGTACCAGAGGCTTTCTGGGTAGCTCATTGGACGTAAGACTACAAGATCACGTGATCTATCTTCTGTGCGGTACAGAGCGGGTGGAAGTTGTGTCGGCAACTGCTCATACATGCTATTAATAGCGATGACGTCATTTTACGCTAATCTTCAAAGTGTCTCCAAAAATAATTAAATTTGGATATGATGCTGCGAATTCCTTCGGAAATGAACGACATTTATTTTTGTTCATTATGTTGATATTACGTTCCATAGAATCTACACGAAAAGCTGAATATAAATAACGCAGCGTAGCAGTGTGAGCAGTTTTCATACAAATAAGCAGAAGTGAGTAGGCGTAAGAGAGGGCGTCCCAGACAGAGGGCACACATCAGGGTCTCGCTGTGGCCGTGGATCTCGCCACTCACTGTCGTCGCTCCCCGAGACTTCCCCCTCGCGGGGCCCTCCATTATGGCTAGGTTCTACAGGGTGTTCGTGACCGTTTTCTGCTTCTGCCGTCACTTCCTCTTCTTCGGGCACGACGGGGATCGGAGACATGTCTGCAAAACGGGCACCTGTTGGGTTAAGACCTGAGGAAGGGGTACAGCGCCGTGGCTGAGAGAGAGTTGCGGGTGAGGGTGAGGGTGAGGGTGAGGGTGGGGGTGGGGGTGGGGGGTATGTAGGAGAGGGGAAGGGAGCGGGGGAAGGATGGGGGGTGGGGAGGGGGGTTGGCTGGAGGCCAACGCTCGACTGCTACATACTATATAGATATATATGTGTGTACTACCAGTTGCCCAGCATGAAGACGCAAGGTGAGGAATAGACGATGGAACGGAGGTGTTTGCGTCGGTCGCTGGCCATACCTCCACGTAGACCCCCTACCCCCCCTCCCCCCCCCCCCCGCACACATACTCGAGGCCCAGTTAAAGCCAAACCCTAAAACGTTGGAAACTGTGGGTCAACGTTGATTTAGATGCCGATTTTTTTTGGACAGCTTCATGGACATATTCATTAGCCAAAAACAAGCCAAAAATGCACCAATGGCCACTTTTCCGGAGACAGAAACCGAGGTCAAACCACGGAGAATAAGTAATAGAATTGTTCACGATGTGGAAAACATGCCCCAGAAGGCGACCAAAAGAGGAGCCATGTCGCGGGGCAAATCCCCAACCCTTGGCGACTGATCTGAGGGCATAGATATATATGTCTAACCACATGTCTGAGCCACTCATCCGAGCACGCTAGACAATCGTCTACGATGACGGTGTCTACCAGGGCGGCATTCGCTGTGACAACGTATCGATGTGTCACTCTAGAGGGACCAAAGTTGAGTTGAATTGAATTGGAATTGATAGATGATCAGAGAAGACCCGAGTGGACATGTAACTGGGGATAACGGGAGAGCACACATCACTGGACAAACAACATGCATCACGAACAACACTCCACAGCTACAACTATTCACAAGAACGACAGAAAACAAGTAAACAAGACACGCAGAAACACTACACTACGAAGTCAAAACACATCGCAACTTTCACGCCTGCGAATTGTATCAAGTAGTTTCAAGCTACTTTCCATTTAGATTTTCTGACAACAATTTTGACTTCAAATGACTGTTAGATTTATGTCGCTGCAATATAGTGGCTTTTTTGGGGGGGGGGGATGAAATGTCGGGGTTTTTTATGCTAAAATAAAGGCTAAACTGGATCAAGAAACCTTCCGAGATCTTGAGCTGGGGAGTCTCCTCTTACAGGCTTGGGCCATACCTGTAGCTGTATCGGTGGGGCCCAGCGACCAGTGACAGCGCGAGATGCCATAGGCTTGGGCCATACCTGTAGCTGTATCGGTGGGGCCCAGCGACCAGTGACAGAGCGAGATGCCATAGGCTTGGGCCATACCTGTAGCTGTATCGGTGGGGCCCAGCGACCAGTGACAGCGCGAGATGCCATAGGCTTGGGCCATACCTGTAGCTGTATCGGTGGGGCCCAGCGACCAGTGACAGCGCGAGATGCCATAGGCTTGGGCCATACCTGTAGCTGTATCGGTGGGGCCCAGCGACCAGTGACAGCGCGAGATGCCATAGGCTTGGGCCATACCTGTAGCTCTATCGGTGAGGCCCAGCGACCAGTGACAGCGCGAGATGCCATAGGCTTGGGCCATACCTGTAGCTGTATCGGTGGGGCCCAGCGACCAGTGACAGCGCGAGATGCCATAGGCTTGGGCCATACCTGTAGCTGTATCGGTGGGGCCCAGCGACCAGTGACAGCGCGAGATGCCATAGGCTTGGGCCATACCTGTAGCTGTATCGGTGGGGCCCAGCGACCAGTGACAGCGCGAGATGCCACAGGCTTGGGCCATACCTGTAGCTGTATCGGTGGGGCCCAGCGACCAGTGACAGCGCGAGATGCCACAGGCTTGGGCCATACCTGTAGCTGTATCGGTGGGGCCCAGCGACCAGTGACAGCGCGAGATGCCATAGGCTTGGGCCATACCTGTAGCTCTATCGGTGAGGCCCAGCGACCAGTGACAGCGCGAGATGCCATAGGCTTGGGCCATACCTGTAGCTGTATCGGTGGGGCCCAGCGACCAGTGACAGCGCGAGATGCCATAGGCTTGGGCCATACCTGTAGCTGTATCGGTGGGGCCCAGCGACCAGTGACAGCGCGAGATGCCATAGGCTTGGGCCATACCTGTAGCTGTATCGGTGGGGCCCAGCGACCAGTGACAGCGCGAGATGCCACAGGCTTGGGCCATACCTGTAGCTGTATCGGTGGGGCCCAGCGACCAGTGACAGCGCGAGATGCCACAGGCTTGGGCCATACCTGTAGCTGTATCGGTGGGGCCCAGCGACCAGTGACAGCGCGAGATGCCATAGGCTTGGGCCATACCTGTAGCTGTATCGGTGGGGCCCAGCGACCAGTGACAGCGCGAGATGCCATAGGCTTGGGCCATACCTGTAGCTGTATCGGTGGGGCCCAGCGACCAGTGACAGCGCGAGATGCCATAGGCTTGGGCCATACCTGTAGCTGTATCGGTGGGGCCCAGCGACCAGTGACAGCGCGAGATGCCATAGGCTTGGGCCATACCTGTAGCTGTATCGGTGGGGCCCAGCGACCAGTGACAGCGCGAGATGCCATAGGCTTGGGCCATACCTGTAGCTGTATCGGTGGGGCCCAGCGACCAGTGACAGTGCGAGATGCCACAGGCTTGGGCCATACCTGTAGCTGTATCGGTGGGGCCCAGCGACCAGTGACAGCGCGAGATGCCACAGGCTTGGGCCATACCTGTAGCTGTATCGGTGGGGCCCAGCGACCAGTGACAGTGCGAGATGCCATGTCACACTCTGGTGTTACATCTATATATCACTCAAGCGTTCGAAGAGGTATCATAATATCCCGACCGCTCACAATTTTTAATTCGTCGACGTGTAGACAAAACAGCAAACATTGATGACGTCAAATGGTACATCGATGACGTCAAAGGATACATGGATGACGTCACACGTGGAACCTGATCAGGTCAGAGCGACCCGCTTGCAGAGCAAGCGAACAAAGACGGAAACCTTACTGGGACACAATGTGTCGAGTAATCAGCAGTGGCCGGGCTGTGTATGGCTTCACAAGATGGGAAACACCAGTAACGAAAGGGAAGCCTTCCAACATAACGGTAATTGGGCCTCCAGTTCATTACAAGAAAATCGAAGCTAATCATCTAACTGAAATTGATCTTGTACCACAAGGAGAACGCACCAGGAAGAACGGATTTCTTCCCCCAAATTTACTAATTATAGGCCGAAGTAGCTCCCTATTTCAGTTTCGTTTTTGACCAATAACATAAGACAATTCGCTAGAATATTATACTCGAAATATATTCCATGTGCCTTATCGGAGCGCTAAGTAGTTAAGTACGTTTTGAGCAGTAAGTTTAAGAAGCGCAAGACTTCGTGTGGAGACCGCTGTATACATGCAAAAGGTCTCACCGCCATAACATCGTTACTATAGTAACACTACGACTTCTACTGCTGCTACGACTACCACCATATCGCATGCCACACGGCCGCTTGGGAGCCGCAGTCAACAGAGCCAAGTGTACATCTTGTGGCCGCATATTCGCATTGCGTAAGATGACGATTTTATGCGAAAAGAAAATCTCAATACACTTTTGCTCGCGATTGGTTCGCAGCGCGGCCGCAAGAGGCGCCAGGGCATCAGTGGCTCCACTCACCTATTACTAGCAATACCCGGCTGTCGTCAACCTCAAATGGAGCGTCGTCTAGCTCGTTGGTTGCCGAGCAGGTGACCTCTAGCGACTTGCCGACCTGGTCTTCAGTGACTGTAAAAGAGACGAGGTTGACCGCGCTCTGGGCCAAGCCGTCTGGAGACATCATGGTCACTACGGGCGCCGGGTTGCCGCTGGCCGAGCAGGTGACGTCGTCCCCCATGTGGACTTCCTCTTCCGGTAGGATGGTGATGTCCTGAACAGCGTCTGAAGCAACCGGAAACGGGATATATACTAAGGAGGTGGCGCAGGACTCGTGAGAACATCTATAGGTGGGATTGGTTGGTTGGTTGTATATTCAGGACGCTTTAACCAATTCTGGTCATATCGCGTCAATGGGAGATGGGAGGGAAGAGTGGAGCCATGTCCCCATGGGTAACCCCCTACTCTTTGCGAAGAAGGACATGGGATCTTTATCCTGCGACCACACAGACATTACCACAGCGGGGCGCGAACCCCCGATCCATTTGCCCTTGGGCCCTCAGGTGGTTTTAACCCACTGAGCTACCGGGCCGGACCTCAATGCAAGCCAGCTATGACCATATAGAAAGTGGACCAATGATTGCGCACCTGCAGAAATAAATTATTTTATTCATTCCAAATAGTTACCAGACATATGGTTACCTTGATGATTTATAAGATTCTAAGTTGCTGCTAATTTATTTTACCATCTTCTGCTCAGTGCACAATGACTGGTCCAATGACTATACATAGCCATATATTATAGTAACATGTAACACGATCTAGCACAGTTGAGCGATACAATGAAGCGAAATGTGCGTGTGTTATACCACTGTAAGTGTGTTATACCACTGTAAGTGTGGTATACCACTGTAAGTGTGTTATACCACTCTAAGTGTGTTATACCACCGTAAGTGTGTTATACCACCGTAAGTGTGTTATACCACCGCAAGTGTGTTATACCACTGTAAGTGTGGTATACCACTGTAAGTGTGTTATACCACCGTAAGTGTGTTATACCACCGTAAGTGTGTTATACCACCGCAAGTGTGTTATACCACCGTAAGTGTGGTATACCACTGTAAGTGTGTTATACCACTCTAAGTGTGTTATACCACCGTAAGTGTGTTATACCACCGTAAGTGTGTTATACCACCGCAAGTGTGTTATACCACTGTAAGTGTGTTATACCACTGTAAGTGTGTTATACCACTGTAAGTGTGTTATACCACTGTAAGTGTGTTATACCACTGTATGTGTGTTATACCACTGTAAGTGTGTTATACCACTGTAAGTGTGTTATACCACTGTAAGTGTGTTATACCACTGTAAGTGTGTTACACCACTGTAAGTGTGTTACACCACTGTAAGTGTGTTATACCACTGTAAGTGTGTTACACCACTGTAAGTGTGGTATACCACTGTAAGTGTGGTATACCACTGTAAGTGTGGTATACCACTGTAAGTGTGGTATACCACTGTAAGTGTGGTATACCACTGTAAGTGTGGTATACCACTGTAAGTGTGTTATACCCCTGTAAGTGTGTTATACCCCTGTAAGTGTGTTATACCCCTGTAAGTGTGTTATACCCCTGTAAGTGTGTTATACCCCTGTAAGTGTGTTATACCCCCGTAAGTGTGTTATACCCCCGTAAGTGTGTTATACCACTGTAAGTGTGTTATACCACTGTAGGTGTGTTATACCACTGTAAGTGTGTTATACCACTGTAAGTGTGTTATACCACTGTAAGTGTGTTATACCACTGTAAGTGTGTTGTACCACTGTAAATGTGTTGTACCACTGTAAGTGTGTTGTACCACTGTAAGTGTGTTATACCACTGTAAGTGTGTTATACCACTGTAAGTGTGTTATACCACTGTAAGTGTGTTATACCACTGTAAGTGTGTTATACCACTGTAAGTGTGTTATACCACTGTAAGTGTGTTATACCACTGTAAGTGTGTTGTACCACTGTACGTGTGTTATACCACTGTAAGTGTGTTATACCACTGTAAGTGTGTTATACCGCTGTAAGTGTGTTGCACCACTGTAAGTGTGTTATACCACTGTAAGTGTGTTATACCACTGTAAGTGTGTTATACCACTGTAAGTGTGTTATACCACTGTAAGTGTGTTATACCACTGTAAGTGTGTTATACCCCTGTTGTGCACATGAAGGCTAAATTGGCCCACGGAACCTAGGACATTTGGTGGCATGGAACGTGCCACAACAGGACACAATATCGATTCCTGAACCCCTAAAAACACTCGCACACAAAAAATCCCCGCAAAGATTCCTAATATAGGACACGGCTGACATTCAGGGAAGGTTCACTTAGCGTTGCCAAGGACACACGGAAATAGTCCAGCAAACACAGGCCTAACCGCTGAGAACTTGACTGCCCGCCACACAGATTTTTTATTCCGACCTTCATTTCACTGTCTGCGAATCAGCTACCGAGGTATACACTTGGGGTCACTTTCCCCATTTTTATGGTAATACCGGGTCCGTTATCCGGGCAATGGTCTGGGTGTTACACGTTCAACGTCGAACCAAGAGAATGAAGGATGAGTGGCGACACCAAGCGGCCGCCAAACAACACGGCGGGCGGGAATACACACAGCGCCCCCGAGTGGTGGCTATGTAAACTAATTAGTCACACCGCCTCATTCATCCTTTTTACACCGTTCTTTGTCTGCATTGAACTGGGACCAATAAGATGCCTCCCCTGAGTGCCAAACCTCGCCCCCCTCGCCCTTCCTTACCCCTAAGCCCCACTAGCATACATACACACGTCCCCAGACCAATCTGCCACCAATATTACCCACAATGCCCCTCGGGACACGCCAGGGAGACGGTGTGGGACACAGGCCCATGATTTACAGCCTCGACAGACCAGGCAGGGGACGATGGAAGCCCTGAATCCCCCCTCTCCTCCACCCCACCCCCCCTCAAACCCTGAATCCCCCCTCCCCTCCGCTTCACCCCAAGCCCCCCTTAAACCCTCAATCCCAGTCCTGCTCTGAGTCCCCCTCTTTCTAATCTCGTACCCCCCCCCCCTTCCTCTCTCTGCCTGTCTCCTTCCAGTCCTGTCGCCCCCTCTCTCCGGCTCTGTTTCTAACACTTTGTTCTTCCCTGCCGCCTGGCATTTCTCTCTTCCTCTTTCACCCTGCCTCTCTCTCCCTGTCTTTCTCTTTGGCTTTATCCTCTCTCTCTCTTCTTATTCCCTTCTTCCGCCCCTTACTCGCCGCCTCTGCGCATAAATCTATCCTATTCCCTGTCCCCTAATTCTGTCCTTTCACTCTGCCTCTCTCCTCTGTTTTGTCTCTCTCTCTCTCATTCTCTCCTTCCCTCTCTGACGACCATCCCCAGTTCTACACATACGTCAGCTGGGGCAACGTTCCACCGATGGTGCTCCAGTCACATGGTAGGCGCACAAAAACAGACCTCATCCAGTAGACCTCCCGCGGGTTTAGTCAGACGGTACATTAAATTTCTTACTTTTATTAATCGATCATTCTAGAAATAACTGTGACCATAATAATTGAGCACGAGAACCTCGCGAGAACATACTGATGTTATACTGATAATAAACCCATCGTTAAATGCGAAAACAGCCGAAAAAGCGCCAAGTGGCCTTGAACTCGACCTTGACATTCTGTATTTGACTTACATTTGACCTCCATCGTGAAGCCGCACTCTTCGACCTTGTCGCCGAAGGTGGCGCGGCACATGTACTTGACCTTGTCCATGGCGGGTTCGACCTCCAGCTGGACGCTCTGCTTGGCCAGCATGATGCTGTACTCGTCGGTGCTGTCAATCATCTCGTTGTCGGCGAACCACTCCAGCACGGGAGTCTCGCTTCCCGAGAACGTCATCTCGCAGGAGAGCCCCACCTGGTCACCGGGGCGGTGGTCAGCCGTGTCTCCACTGCACGAGGGCTCACCTAGCGGGCGGGGTAGAAGGTGGGGGGAGTGGGGGAGGGGGGAGGGGGGAGGCAAAGAAGAATCGTCATTTATTTCGACCAGGAATACCACAATACAATACAGCATACAGCAAAAAGGAAAGGATTATAATCCCTGGCTGAGGAGACAAAGTCGCTGGCATGGTGGCCACCTTAAAAATAATATAGTATTAATAAAATATTAAAGTTACTCTTTCAACAGAACAGCCTGAATTAATTTTCCGTCTAGTCTGTGATTACGTTGGAGGATTTTCTTAATCGTTCAGCCTGTATAACAGTCGCTGTTATCAGTGAATGCAAAATAGTTACTTTAATGTAGAGATTTGCTGCGGAAAATTCTGTTCACCCTTTTGACGCACACGTTTGCACGCCGATTTAAATGTCAGGGCTGGTTCGCAAAAAGTTGCAACACATATCTCAAGATAAAAAAACGTGTTAGGTATCTAGGAAACAAAGCAAGACGCAACATTAAACATATTTACCCCCAGGAAAACACAACGAAGAAACATACAGAGCATTGGAAGGAGGGAAGAGCGGAGCCGTGTCCACCGGGTAACCCTTACTCTTTGCGAAGAAGAACATGGTATCTTCATCCTGCGACCACACAGGCATGACCACAGCGGGGCGTGAACAACCGATCCGCGTGCCGTTAGGCTCTCAGGTGGCCAGAGCGCTAAATGTGAGCGATCTAAGCCACTGGGCTATCGGGGCGGCCTTAAATTAAGTATAGACTTGCTTCCCTGTGTGAACACGTGGTGAACACGTGGTCAACACGTGATGAATTTAACACGTGGCATCCCTTACCTCCCAGCGTGAGGTAGTAGCCCTTCTTCATGATGTCACCGTTGGCGGCGACGGTCTGGCAGAAGTACTCGCCCACGTCATCCATGGCCAGTTTGTCGATGGTCAGGCGGAGGTCGGCGTCCACCGAGAGACGGCCGCTGATGATGTGGTCGGCGTTCACAGCGCCCCCCGTGGCCGAGTCGAAAATCAGGGCCGGGGCGTCGGCCTCGGTGTTGTAGACGTTGTCCAGCCATTGGACGCCGTTGGCGGCCGGGAGTCCGCACTCGAAGGTGTGCGACTTGCCCAAGATGGCGACGGCCGTCATCGGGTCATCCGCTCGCACTGTCGCCAAGGCAACTGTAACCAGGGAAACAAAACAAAAATGCATATTTAATATATAGCGTGCTTTGTTTCGTTTTTTAAGCTGCAAGGTCAAGCTATGCAATCGTTACTGAATGTGCAACATGACCGGAAATGAAAAGAAATGAATTGGTGTTTTCTTGGCCGCTTTTTTTGTACATATTAGGGTTCATCTGGACCAAGGAACATCCCGGGATGATGACGGTGGAATGGATGGCACATGCCCCAGACTAGGTGCATGGGCCCGGATCGGAACCCAGGACCCATTGATCTGCGGTCTAGGGCGCTACCCACTACACCACCCGAGAAGTCCCCAGCCCACCTTCCAGTCTGAGGTTACATACATTATGACACGCATCACACCAGCGTGCTGCAGGAATGACTGCTATCAGGTTACATACTCCGTGTAATAACATCCGGTGTGTATGGAAGGCGGACTTCCGGATGTCGGATCCGGGCGATCCAGAGAGGCCTTGGCATTTAAATACCGGAAGTCATCATATATAGACCATGCTTACTTGTGTTCAACGTGTATGTTTGTATTCCTCAATATCGTGGCCAAGTCGCGCTATTTCACATTAATCGAAGATATTTAGAATATATTATGGTTAATGACGAAAAACAATACGTTACGGAGAACATGTCTAAGCCAAGGACCACATTGATGTAGCTAAACTAAGGCAATCAGCGAGTTGGTTTTACATCTCTCTGGGATTCAATGGAGTGCGGGGAGAGAGAGAGGTTGGGAGGGGAGGGGAGGGGGGAAGGGGGAGGGAGAGAGAATAAGAGTCCGCCTGGTAGTTACTGGAGCACAGCAGCTGAACTGGTCTTAACACCTTCATTACCACGGACAGCTGGGTGGAGACGGTTGTGATGGCGGTGGTGATTGTCTCGGTGATTGTGTCGGTGATTGTGCTGATGGTGTAGATGGAGGCCCAGTGGAGATTGGTGGGGCCGGTAAACCAGGGGGCGCCACAGCCTGGCCGCCAGGGGGCGCCACGGCCCAGCCACCAGGTGGGCGCCACATCCTGGGCGTATGTTTTACACACGTGACCAGCGCACACCGCCGACGATTGACTGACTCGGGTCTCGTTCCACCAGCGCGAGAAACAG